>JAMQGT020000789.1:0-15112 GCA_024447675.2 Pterophyllum scalare | reverse complement strand
TTGCATAATGAATGTGTTTCTGTGGCTAACGCTAGTAGGATCATAGGTAAACGTCAGGTGGCTGTTTGCATCGCATTCCTTTCGGCAGATGCAGGAGCCTGTTTGGAAGTAGGTGAGTTGTCAACTCGTCATCTTAAGCATATCATCGTTGGCTGCCATGTAATTTAATGTTTATTAAATGCAGCGTCCTCCAGCTGCTTTACCTCTGGCGACAACGTTGTTCGCTCCCAGCTGACGGGAGCCGCTGCTGTCCTGTCCGGGCCCTGTCTGTCCTGGAGCCGGTCCTGTCCGTGTCCTGCCCTGTACGGCCCAGTGTTATCCTGTTTTCGCCGTTGTTCCATCAGGGACACTTTGGCTTTTGCTGCTGCATCTCATCATCGCCGCATTGTGGTTCGGGGTCCCGCTGCCGTTTGGTCTGTGGCCGCAGCTCGTTCGCTGGCAGACGGTAGAGGTATCAGCTGCAGAGCTGGGCTTTAGGCCTGCAGCATAAGCCATCTTTCTGTGGCTTAGTTTTAATGTGGGTTCATACCCAGTGTTTTAATCGGTGTGTGTGAGGCATTCACTGCCCCTAGTCCCTGTGAATTTGCTTTGTTAATTGATTGTGTTTTGATTTTGTTTCAGTTGCTGGAGGCCGTGGTGGTGGCAGTACTGGTGGCTTGGGTGGAGGTTCCCCTTACCCCTTGTCTCGTGTTTTCTGTGATTTTCTGGGATTGGAGTCTTCACTCACCGGTGTGGTCCTCACGTGTCTGGGTGATTTAGTTTGCTTTGTTTTATTGTTTTGGGACTCCATCCCCCCTTGCACTGGTCCCGATCCCCATAGGGCCCCAGCTATTGGTAATAACGTTGTTGTTGTTTTTGTTTCATGGTTTGTTTGCATTTTAATAATTCTTCTTAAAATAAGTTTGTGTTGTTTTTAATATTGAACCTTGTCTCTTGCCTCCTTAGTGGGCGAACTTGTGTGCTTCAGTTAACTTATGAAATTCCCAGGGTGGCGTTGTCAGGCAATCATTAATCAAATTCTGGTTCTCTCATTTACTTAGCTTCATATTTCACTAACAATTATATCATTCGTCGCGCTCGCCCCCGCCACATTTAGATTTGTCTGGAATTCAAAGGGATTGTGGGAAAAGACCTGCTGACCTTCCCGCCTTAGGGAAACTTTTAGAGACCTGAGGGGCAACATGAGCGAACATTTGGCACAGCTTTGGCAGCAAATGCAGGTAATAGCGGGACCAAACAACAAAGCACAACTTGTTTGTGTTTATGAGAGACTTTTTCTTTTAACGTATCATCTGTCCGTTTTCTGTCCTACAGTCCCTGGATCCCACTGAGGAACAGTCGTGCTAAGAGGGCTTCCTCACCTACTCTAAGACAATCCCACTGACTTCTTCAAGTCTGGTTTTGTAAGTATACATTTTGTTTTTGATAGAAACAAACATTTGAAATATATCAGTCTGTGTGTAATGAATGAATATAATATACAAGTTTCACTTTGTGAATGGAATTACTGACATAAATAAACTTTTTCATGATATTCTAGTTTTATGTCTAAACACTGGGGAAAAGGAAAACTGGCACATAAAGGGAAATATTAAGTTTTACTAAAAAAAAAATTGTTAGTTTTAAAAGAAAAAACAACAAAACAAAGAAATTTAGGAAGAAAAAGTGAAAAAATTATTTTAAAAAAATGGCACATATACAAAGTGGAAAAAAGCAACCAAATTTACCCCATTCCCCAAAAAACTAGCAAAATGTAGAAAAAGCAATCAAATTTACCAACCCCCCAAAAAACCCATAATTTTCTAGAAGAAACTCGACAGTTTACAAAGCGAAAAAAAGGAAATTTTATCAGAAAAAAATGGCAGATTTATGAGAAAAATCCTCAACAATATAAACTGACAAATTTATAAAAGGACCAATCAAATGAATGGGGAAAAAAACACCTGTCAAATTTACAAGAAAAAAAGCACATTTACAAGAAAACACAAATTTGAAGGAAAAAATTCTGCCAAATTTACCCTCTCTCTAAGAAACTGGCAAATGTAGAGGAAAAAAGCAAATTTTATAAGAGAAAAAATGTTAGATTTGTCCCATGAAGGAGAACACCCAGACATCAGGAGGCTGCGGCTCCTTCATAAGTTTATTGAGGCGTTTACTAAGGTGCAAAACACCCACAGAGACACAAAGAGGAAAGCTTTTGTGACTGGTTAACGTGATGATCTCTTCCTGTGTCCTCCTTGGCTCTGAGGTGATTGGACGAGCGACGGCCTATAAGAGGCTTCTGTTGGCCATTAAGTTGGAGTATGACGGCACCATCAGGGAGCTGCAGAGGAGGGAGGAGGAAGCCAGAGCGACTCGGCCAACCACAACGTCCTCGGAGTCACGCCTCAAATCACTTCTCACCTGTCAGAGGCGAGCCGCCCACCTGAAGGACAGGTGAGTGAGTGACAGCTGTCTTTATAAATACCACGTATTGTGTGGACTAAATTAATAACTATGTTGGTGTTACACGTAAATAAAGCTCACCATTTTCAGAGATGAAGCTGTGTAAGGGCCCATGCTGATGATACCTGTTTGACTCTTTGCAGGATCTCCAGCCTTCAGAGGGAAACGGCAGAACTTCAAGAGGACATCGAGAGAGAGAAGACGTCTAAAGAGCAGAGCGCATGGATGCCTGGTACAGCTTCTGAATCGGTGCGTTTTTTATGAATCTTGTAAGTTCAATTTGTTTCAAAATGTAATACAAGAGTTTTCAGTTTCTGTAAATGATATTTATTTAGTTCAGTTTACTGCACTGCTGAGACACTGCAATAAATCCAGAACCAGTTAAACTTTTCTTTGTTGCTGTATTGGAGAAATAAAAAAATATCTTGAAAAGAAAATGATTAACTTTTTAACTTTGTCCAGTTAAAGAAAGTTACACTAATATGAAACCTGTATTCAATCTAAAGGCCAACAGGGGGCATTTCATAAAAATGTCAGAGTGCATAAAACTCTATGAGAAAATGACCTGCCTGTTGCAGCGATCATAACCACAGTAAACTCTTTACTGATACATTAATGTGTCAGTTGATAGTTTAAAATCATAAGCAGGCCCATCACCTCACAACCATATAGAAGCATCTCAGCAGGTCCACTGTCTGTGCAGCTGTAGTGTTTTTATGATATTAATAACATTTTTAAATGAAGCAAGAACACCTCTGATGTGAGCATTGGGTAGTTTTTGTTGATAGCCCAGCTGCTTTGTAACAGAAAATGTAGACTTCTGTGTTAAATGTACAACCTGCAACGTATCCTATGCCCTAATCTGACGCGCACCCGCCTGGAAGTGTAGCTACACACTGCACCAGTGGAGCCCACAGCTACTGTGATCGGCCTGTTCAGTACTGTGGATTCCTCTTTTATGGCAAATTTTTTTTGCCAAAGTTTTCAGATGTTTCAGTGAGAGAGCAACAATCATCGCCTCAACATGAGGAATAATAATCAAACCTCAATATAACAACAGGTCAGCAAATTGCTGCAAGAAAATTGCTGAAACTATTGAAATGAAAGTGAAGGGAAAACCTGAGGGACAAATATGTTTAAATCCCCTACAAAACAAATAAAAATACAGTACTGAGAGGAAGGACTGAAGTGGGAGAAAGTCCCAGGATTTCATTTGTTTCTATGGTCCATGGCATGACCACACTGGGATATGATCACATTACGTAGATGATGTTGTAGGCTCGACAAAGATTCACCACTGAAGTCTAAATCAGCTGTAAGACTGCGCTGTCCTCAGTATCTCGGTAAGAGTCAGGATTTTACTCCTCACAGGATTAGCTAGTGACAGTCAGAACGCTCAGGCCGAGGCTTTAGGAACAGGACTTCACAAACCAGCGTGATACAGCACGTTAACTATGGCCATCTTTTTATACAGTCTATGAACATGACAGGGAAGAAGGGGGCGTGGTTTGTCACTGTGCCTTCAAAGATACAGTAAAGAAGAAGAAAAATAATCTATAAATATATGAGTGTGAGCGCATGTCAGTGGGGGTGGGGTGTAAAGTTTGCTACCACAACTTCCTGTTCAACACAAACTCATCATATCACAGATTTTATCCACTGGTTCAGCTAAAAGCAGTCCTGAGGTAAGTAAAGACAAATATTCTCATTATTTCTCCTTGAAGAGTAACATAATTATGAAGAAACAACAATAATCAGGCCAAGTCAGTATTATGGGATTGTGTTCATTTCTTTTGTGTTTGCAGTGAGTTTCTGTGTAAATACAGTGAATGTAAATGTGATCATTGTAATGCACTAACTGTATTTGATTCTGCTCAGTTTCATTAATATATCAGCAGCTCACATCAAGGTGCTTTACACTGTCAGATAAAGGCTCTACAATATTAGAAAGAAACCCAACAATCACAGTTAATAATTTAAAGCAACTATTTGACGTAAAAGTGTTTTTGTTTGTTTTTGATGTTTAAGGGTTAAAAGAGAGTAGAAGATTCTTTCACAGCAGCTCCGACACACAGAAAGTCAGTGAGAGATGTGGGAACCTCTGATATGGATCAACTTCCTTGTCCTCCTTCCAGTGACCATGCTGCTCATCTGCTGTGTGTGTTGTGTGGTACGTAGAATATGTCATTTATTTTTAAAAATAGAAAAATTACTCAAAAATTAGCCCTGCAGTAGCCTGACAACCTGCCCAGGATGGACCCTTCCTTTGGCCCAGTGACAGCAGGAAGATGATGAAATAAATAAGCAGATAAGAAAAAGGAGAAATTAATAAGATAAACTTGGTGTTGACCTGTTATTTAAATGAAGTAGTTATTTCAATGATTATCAATAAAATAAATTTTGAGCACAACTTTCAACATTTTGCTAAAGGTCACGTTAACCCTTACATTACATAATTAATTAATTAATTAATTAAAGCTGAGTTCATACCACATCTGAATCTTCTGCTGTAAACATAATTACTCTCCTTTGTCTTTAGATAAGTAAAGGACTTTCTACCATGATTTTCCTGAGAGATCCCCATGACTTCATGCCCCCCCCCAGCAATGTTCAAATAAGCTCCACACTTATGATTACAGTATGTCGTGTTTATTACTGCATTAATATGACTTCAGTATATATTTGCTGCAGAGACGAAGAAATCAGATTCCTCTCATCTATTACACAAACCTCCTCATCTCCAATCTAATCCAAAGCTGCACAGGGATGTTTTGGTGGGCAATACTGTTTGGAGATACCATGGATATCCTTTTTTACTGCGGCGTGATGGCCAGTCTCTACTTCAAGATGTGCATGGCTCTGGAAAGGTACCTACCTGTCTTTCAGTGTGTGCTCACTTGCATGTCTCTGAACATTATATTGTACTGTGGAGGACCATCATGGTCAGAAATATAATATTCTGTACAGTGATAATCAGAGTTTCTGTCTGTTTTGTGTTGCAGGTATTTCTTCATTGCCTGCCCCCTGTTGGACTGCCTCAGACAAACTCAGGGTTCTGTGCTGGTCTGTGTTCTGGTCTGGTCCTTTTGTATTGTCAGTGTCACTCTTGCATTAATCTTACATGAATCTGTACGTTTAATTATTTATGCCGCCCTCCCTGCCCCCCTGAACCCAAAGCCAGAGGCAGGCAAAGAGCAAGAGAGAGAGGGAAAACCTTTAAAAACCTGAGGGCTGAGAGAAGCAGGGAGAATGTGAAGAGTCTGCAATAGGCTGAGGTCGGTTAGGATAACTGAGGAGAGGCAAAAACTTTTGACTGCTTGAGGGCTGATAGGCTGGATGAGCTCAATTCAATTTTATTTATATAGTGCTAAATTACAACAAACAGTCGAACACAAACAGTCAAAGCTCTTTGTATTGTAGGTAAAGACCCTACAACAATACAGAGAAAACCCATTAGTCAAAACGGCCCCAATAGAGTGAAGTGCTCTATTTGGCTGATACAGTAATATGAGGTCGTTAAGATCAGATGGGGCCTGATTATTCAAGACCTTGTATGTTAGGAGAAGGATTTTAAATTCTATTCTAGATTTAACAGGGAGCCAATGAAGAAAAGCCAATATGGGAGAAATATGCTCTCTCTTTCTAGTCCCTGTCAGTACTCTAGCTGCAGCATTTTGGATCAGCTGAAGGCTTTTCAGGGAGCTTTTAGGACAGCCTGATAATAATGAATTACAACAGTCCAGCCTAAAAGTAATAAATGCATGGATTAACTTTTCAGCATTAATCTGAGAAAGGATGTTTCTAATTTTAGAAATATTGTGCAAATGCTAAAAAGTGGTCCTACATGTTTGTTAAATATGCGCACTGAAGGACATATCCTGGTCAAAAATGACTCCACGATTTCTCAGTGTTACTGGAGGCCAAAGTAATGCCATCCAGAGTAAGATATCTGGTTTGACACCATGTTTCTAAGATATGTGGGGGCAAAATTTAGTATGCACAGTGACATAGACAGTGGTTTGCTCCATGTAGCGGTTAGCTGGGAGACAAAATCTCGAAGGCGGTTTTTGACTGATATGGGCTCGGGTGGGACAAAAAAATCCTACGAACCATGATGGCTTCTGAGCTGGTGGAATAGTGGGCCAGTCCACCAGCAGCTTATCTGCTGTGCAGCAAAAGCTGCTGCAGCAGTGGCACATGGGGCCAGCAACAGGCTCTCCTGCTCATCTTCCAACAATCCATGCAAGTGCAGATTAATGTCCAGCAGGTCATCGTCATCCTGGTGATGACTTGAGGGTGGGTCCGCACATATATCATCAGAGGTCAACTGCCCTGAAGGCATGAATAAAGCTGTCTTCAGCAGGACATGTGGGGGTGTGATATCCCAGATTAAATGTGTTGTACCGAGTGAATTGACTGAAAGGGAGCGTGCATATTGAAAAAGCTCTTGCAAATGAACAGCACTCGGGCTGGATGCTGGGTTACATTGCTGACTGACAACAATGACAATTATGTGACAAGGAACATGGGGAGACTGAGAAAATAAATACACAAGGGATAGAGAGGGAAATGGAAACAGCTGGGAGAACAGATGAACAGAAAGACACTAAAGAAAACTGAACACAACTCATAGGGAGCAGGAAACTAGGAGAATAAGACAGAAAGTGATAACTAAACACAAGGGAGGCAGGCACACTGAGTGAGAAATAAACTAAAGTAACGGAACCAAGACATCTATGTACACCAACGAGAAAGCTCATGGAACCATATAAACATTAAATAAACCAGGGATCTCTACAGAAAACATAACTAAGCTAAAACACTACGAGATTAGAACACAAGTAGATATACCAAGAAGGAAAATATACAAGAAAACAATGTGATCATAAAGTAACCAAGAATCTGAGGAACCTCAGAGTCCAAAACTCAAACAATGGCTCACAGATTAAAGTCATGTAACACAGCACCAAGCAAGGAAGAGGATCCCAATGCAGGAAACACCAGGCAGAGGTAAAACTTAAACTCAGCTTTATTTGGGTGTGCTGAACAGGTAGGCAGAAAATATAATCCAGAGCAGGTGGCAAACAGCAAGAAACAATGAAGTGAGCAATGACAGGAAATACAGACCAGATGAAGACAAGAAAGCAAAAACAGGCAGAGAAAACACAGGACTTAAATACACAAGAGGGCTGATGAGGGGAGCAAAAACAGCTGGGAAAGCAGGTGAACCAAATAACGCTAATGACAAGGATGAAGCAAAACAGAACATCACACACAGGAACCAGAAGACTATCAAAATAAAACAGGAATTCAGAAAAGGAAGCAAAGACGCAAACTAGACACTGAACACTGGGGAACACAAGGAACTAGAAACATGACTAAACCCCACAACAAAGAAACCCAGAAAAGATAAATGCAATACAAAACAAAGCATAAACAAAACACACTGGCTCACAGACCCAGGACCAGGACAGTACCATGTTCCCATCTGTGCAAGTTTCCTGTTTTCTTGCATGTTTGTCACACTAAAGTGTTTCGGAACATCAAACCAATTTAAACAATAGTCAAGGACAACACAAGTAAACACAAAATGCAATTTGTAAATGAAGGTGTTTATTATTAAAGGTGAAAAAAAATCCAAACCATCATGGCCCTGTGTGAAAAAGTGATTGCCCCCTAAACCTAATAACTGGTTGGGCCACCCTTAGCAGCAACAACTGCAACCAAGCGTTTGCGATAACTTGCAATGAGGCTTTTACAGCGTTCTGGAGGAATTTTGGCCCACTCATCTTTGCAGAATTGTCCTAATTCAGTTACATTAGAGGGTTTTCGAGCATGAACGGCCTTTTTAAGGTCATACCACAACATCTCAATAGGATTCAGGTCAGGACTTTGGCTAGGCCACTCCAAAGTCTTCATTTTGTTTTTCTTCAGCCATTCAGTGGTGGACTTGCTGGTGTGTTTAGGATCATTGTCCTGCTGCAGAACCCAAGTTCGTTTCAGCTCGAGTACACGAACAGATGGTCGGACATTCTCCTTCAGGATCTCTTGGTAGACAGCAGAATTCATAGTTCCATTTATCACAGCAAGTCTTCCAGGTCCTGACGCAGCAAAACAGCCCCAGACCATCACACTACCACCACCATATTTTACTGTTGGTATAATGTTCTTTTTCTGAAATGCAGTGTTCCTTTTACGCCAGATGTAATGGGACACACACCTTCCAAAGAGTTCCACTTTTGTCTCATCGGTCCACAGAATGTTTTCCCAAAAGTCTTGGGGATCATCAAGATGTGTTTTGGAAAATTGAGACGAGCTTTAATGTTCTTTTTGCTCAGCAGTGGTTTTCTCCTTGGAACTCTGCCATGCAGGCCATTTTTGCCCAGTCTTTTTCTGATGGTGGAGGCATGAACGCTGACTTTAACTGAGGCAAGTGAGGCCTGCAGTTCTTTGGACGTTGTTGTGGGGTCTTTTGTGACCTCTTGGATGAGTCGTCGCTGCGCTCTTGGGGTAATTTTGGGCGGCCGGCCACTCCTGGGAAGGTTCACCACTGTTCCATGTCTTCGCCATTTGTGGATAATGGCTCTCACTGTGGTTCGCTGGATTCCCAAAGCTTTGGAAATGGCTTTATAACCCTTTGCAGACTGATATATCTCAATTACTTTCTTTCTCAATTGTTCCTGAATTTCTTTGGATCTCGGCATGATGTGTAGCTTTTAAGGATCTTCTGGTGGACCTTACTGTGTCAGGCAGCTCCTATTTAAGTGATGTCTTGATTGAGAACAGGTGTGGCAATAATCAGGCCTGGGTGTGGCTAGAGAAATTGAACTCAGGTGTGAAAAACCACAGTTATAGTATGTTTTAACAAGGGGGGCAATCACTTTTTCACACAGGGCCATGATGGTTTGGATTTTTTTTCACCTTTAATAATAAACACCGCTGCTGCCCCTGGGGTGTGGGCACCCATGGGTCCCGGGATGCGTGGCCGGATATCTTGGCGTGGTTTCTGGCCCGCTTCCTTGGCGGCTGTGGCCTGGGGGTGGCTTGGGCCGCCTTGGCGCTGGGGGGGGGGTCTGCCGGGTGTTGGGCTGTTCTCGGGCGCTTGGGGCCTCGGGGCTGCATGCTCGGCTTGTGCTGGGGATGCGCTGATACAACTGTATCAGCGCATGTAGAATATTGGGTGCAGTGATGGCCCATAAGGGGAAAGCTTCTGGGAAGTGAGTTGCGTAGTCACACACAACCAAGATGTACTGATGACTCTTGCTGCTTTTCACTGAGAGGTCCACACAATGTCCATAGCTATCCTGTGGAATGGAGTGGTGATGACGATGACGTTGCAGAAGGCCACGGTCTGACTTGCACTGGTGGGGCATGTTTTCTGACATGTCGGGCAGGTACTACAATTACTACAATATTACTACAATGTCTGTGTACATGGACGGCCAAAAGAAATGTGAACTAACCCCCATGTAGGTTTTTTGCCAGCCGAGTTGCCCAGCCCAGGGGAGTGTGTGATAAGGTTTCGACAGCTAGCTGGGATCACAAGGCGTTGGTGGTCACCATCAACTGCATACAACACAAAATAATTAACCAGCAAAGGAAACATGTTTACATAAATATTTACCTGTAACTTAAACAGGTGAATTTAAGGGAAGAAAAGGAAAACTAAACAAACAAAATAATGCAGTTCACACGACCCACAATGTGCGTGTAAACCTACTATTTAACCAACGAAAACTCTGAGCCTCATCTTGCACTTCCAACTCCCCGAACAGAGCCCCCCTGCAGACTACGCACACTATGATGATGCATAAGTAAAAAAAAGAAAAAGGCCACTCACTGTGGGCTTCTGTAGTGCAATATGTAGACGTTCTTACTCTTATACTTCCCCAGCAACCAACCACAATGAATAGTAACGGCGATGTCTAGCTGCCAACGTAAATAAACCGTGAAATGTCTGAATGCTAGTGGATGCTCTTGTTTGAATTTATCTTTTTCTTTTATTTATTCATTTCTGTTATTGTTAATATAAGTGTATGTTTATTGTGGCAATGCTAGAGTGGACAGGCATGAAGAAAAAAACCAAAAGAAAAATAACCTCTTATACACATACAATACACAAACACTTATATTAAAATTTAAATTCAGTTATATAAGCGTATGTGTTTTGTAGCAATGCTAGAGCAGACAGTCATGAAGAAAATGCTGTAGCTCAGGAGGTAGAGCAGGTAACCTACCAGTCGGAAGGTAGGTGGTTTGATTCCCCGACGCTCTGGGCCGTGTGCCAAAGTGTCAAGTGCAAGATACTAAACCCCAAGTTGCACAGTACACAGTTGAATGTGTGTGAATGTTAGACAATAAAAGCACCTAGCTTAGAGATACACATGGAAGTGACTGTATGAATGGGTAAATGTAAACGTGTTGTGTAACCGCTTCGAGTGCTCAGTCAGAGTAGAAAAGCGCTATATAAGAACTAATCCATTTACCAAAAAAGAAAAATAACCCCCACCTGCATTTAATCTAAAGGCCAACAGGGGGCGTACTTCTGGTTTAATAAAGGTGTCAAATTGCATCAAACTCTATAAGAAAATGGCCTGTCTGCTGCTGTGCTCCATAACCACAGCAAATTCTGCACTGATAAATTTATGGAGTCAGCTGCTAGTTTCAGTCTTTATCTTAAGCAACTAACTACCATAAAATAATATCTCTGCAGGTCTGCAATATATGCAGCAGCCTGGTCACGCAGGGCTTTTAAAGCAATTAAAGACATTTTTAAATGATCTGAATTTCACTGGAAAACAGTGAAGAGGAGCATGAATACCTGTGATATGTGAACATTGGGTAGTCTTTGTTAGCAGACTAGTTGTTTGGTAACAGAATAGTCTACATCACAGCTACGTCACAACTCAAAATCCCTCTGAAACCCTGCGATGTAACCAATGCTGTAACATGAACTAAACCCGCCTACAAATCTAACTACACATTGTGTCAATGTAAGGACAAATATACAATACTGTAAAAAATGTTTTTAAATATATAAATATTTGAATAATGACATTTTATTTTCTTTTTATGATTTAACATTGTTTGTAGTTATGGTAGTTATATAAATCTGGTTAAACTTCCAGAAAGCTTCTTCTAAATGTAGTTTTACTCTGTTCATCTCTGAGGTCCTCAACCAACTGAAAAAAACAACTGAAGCTACATTTACTGATGCTACAAAACATACAATGTTCAAAAATGAATGTTTCTACGGGTGTAAAAATGGCAGATATGAATTATTGACTTGGGTGTAAACAATTTTAATTAAAAAATGCAAAATCATGTATGAGTATGGTAGAAAGAAGATTTGATTAGGCCAGAGCCAACCAAAGGCACCTTTATTATTCTTTAAATGTTATTATTTTAGTTTCATGTGGCCCCTTTGTTAGCGTTAGGAAACCATACACATGGGCAGACTGTAGTTACTGTATATTGAAGTTAAAAATGAGCTACATCCTAAAAGTAAAAAATTATTTTCATGCTAAACATCAACCAGTTGCACTGCATTGTGCGTCTGACCACATGTCAGTGGGGGTGGGGTGTAAAGTTTGCTCTCAAAACTTCCTGTTCAACACAAACTCATCATATCACAGATTTTATCCACTGGTTCAGCTAAAAGCAGTCCTGAGGTAAGTAAAGACAATGATTACAAATATTCTCATTATTTTTATTTGTAGAGTAACATAATTATGAAGAAACAACAATAATCAGGCCAAGTCAGTATTATGGGATTGTGTTCACTTCTTTTGTGTTTGCAGTGAGTTTCTGTGTAAATGCAGTGAATGTAAATGTGATCATTGTAATGCACTAACTGTATTTGATTCTGCTCAGTTTCATTTATATATCAGCAGCTCACAACAACAGTCACATCAAGGTGCTTTACACTGTCAGATAAAGGCTCTACAATATTAGAAAGAAACCCAACAATCACAGATTTTTAAATGTATTCTTCTTTTTAATTATTATCATTAAGCCTGTCATGTCTGGCAGATTTTGCAGCAGAATTGTGATCTGAATGCACTGTAAAGAAGAAAAAACAGCATACAAACAACATAGAACACTTGGAAAAATAAATTTATGAGGACAAACAAACGATGGCTACAACCCCAACAATTTTGCTGAGTTGTGTTTGTGTGAGTAAGCATGAATGTCTGTGTCTGTCATGATTTTCAAAGAAAGGGGAGTTTTTGAATGGCTTCACTAGATATGCCAAACTTATTGTAAAAAACAACTGACTCTGAGTGGGAGGTGCTCTGTTTTTTCACACACAATGCTAATCATTTACAGCTCCTGCTATTTCACATTAAGGCTTTTGTTTGTTTTGTTTTTTTAAAGAAAAGAGAGTGGAAGATGCTTCACAGCCGTTGAAACACAGAGAAATGTGGGAACTTCTGTTATGGATCAGCATCTGTGTCTTGCTTTCAATGACCGTGTTGTTCATCGGTTGTGTTTGTTGTGCGGTACGTAAATATGTCATTTCTTTTTATGTGTGTGAGAATGTGAAGTGATTCAAAAACTTACCGAAAAAAAATTTAAATCCATAAAGAAATAAATAAATTAGACAGTAAGAATTAAAGAATGAATAAATAAAAATTAGCCCTGCGGTAGCCTGGCAACCTGCCCAGGATGGACCCTTCCTTTGGCCCAGTGACAGCAGGAAGATGATGAAATAAATAAGCAGATAAGAAAAAGGAGAAATTAATAAGATAAACTTGGTGATAAATAATTATTTAAATTAAGTAGTTATTTCAATGATTATCAATAAAATCAAAAGTCTGACAGGTAAACATTTTCCAGGTTACCAGGCCTGCATCAGATTTGGTGCAGTTACAGCTGAGAATTTTAAAGAAAACATATTTAATTAGTAACAATTTGAAGCCGTTAGAAATACAGTAGGAACGTTTAACTTATAAGAAAGACTCAACAGCAGCGGCTCCATCCTGTGTGGTACGGCTCATATCATCTACTGTGTTATTTGGAAACTTTGATAGATCCATAACTATAAATTACTACTAAATATGATTTTGAGCACAACTTTCAACATTTTGCTAAAGGTCACGTTAACCCTTACATTACATAATTAATTAATTAATTAATTAAAGCTGAGTTCATACCACGTCTGAATGTTCTGCTGTAAACATAATTACTCTCCTTTGTCTTTAGATAAGTAAAAGACTTTCTACCATGATTTTACTGAGAGATCCCCATGACTTCATGTCCCCCCCCAATGTTCAAATCAGCTCCACACTTATGATTACAGCATGTCGTGTTTATTACTGCATTAATATGACTTCAATAAATATTTCCTGCAGGGGCAAAGAAATCAGATTCCTGTCATCTATTACACAAACCTCCTCATCTCCAATCTAATCCAAAGCTGCACAGGAATACTTGGGGAGCAAATACTGTTTGGATATACCATGGGTATCATTCTATTACTGCGGTGTGATGGCCAGTCTCTACTTCAAGATGTGCATGGCTCTGGAAAGGTACCTACCTGTCTTTCAGTGTGTGCACACTTGCATGTCTCTGAACATTATATTGTACTGTGGAGGACCATCATGGTCAGAAATATAATATTCTGTACAGTGATAATCAGAGTTTCTGTCTGTTTTGTGTTGCAGGTATTTCTTCATTGCCTGCCCCCTGTTGGACTGCCTCAGACAAACTCAGGGTTCTGTGCTGGTCTGTGTTCTGGTCTGGTCCTTTTGTATTGTCAGTGTCACTCTTGCATTAATCTTACATGAATCTGTACGTTTAATTATTTATGCCGCCCTCCCTGCCCCCCTGTTCATCTTCTGTCTAGCTGGGACCCTCAGAGCTCTGCCTGCTGCCACCTCAGTTCATGCTGAGGAAAAACGAAGAATTGTAGGAACTTTGGTTTGGTTGCTGCTGAACTACTTTCTGATAAATCTACCTGCAGTCATTCTATTAACTCTCAACTTGCATCCACGCCCCCTCTAGCATATCTACTCATATCGCTGTGATCTTATTTCTAATCAGTTCATTTTTGGACCTGTTTCTGTTTGCTTTTAAGTGTAAAGGACCCATTGACAGGCTGCTGGCCTGTCTGTGCTGCTGCAGCATGGAGAACAGCAGCAAAGCAGATGTGACTGATGTTAGCACAGAGAGGCGGGTTCATGTAGTCAGAGACGAGGAATTAGAGCGAGATGAGCGAACACCGTCCTCTACAAATATTGTTTCTGAATGAACGTCTGACAGTAGATTCAGCTCCAGGAGTTCAGACGTGCTGCTCTCAGCTGAACTCTCAGGCTGTCGGCCACCTGAGATCCAGTTCTCAGTCAGGTTGCACCCACTGGGAGTGACAGGAAGCACAGGTTTGAGTGGATGATGTCACTGTAAATTTGATAATTATTTCATCATTTCTTCTGAAGGCTTCTTCTATTCAAATATGAATATTCATCTTTATTTTTATTGTTGCATTTTCATTCATATTGTAGTATTCATTTAATTATGATATAGAACTTACTCTGTTTTATGTACAAATAACATACTCTGTTATATTCATTATTTTTTCTGCATCATCTTAACATTTGTTTGCATAACATGACTCAAACTTTAAGGGTCACACATTTGTTTTCTGGATGATTTTGTGTTCCCTCAG
>JAMQGT020000788.1:37500-127298 GCA_024447675.2 Pterophyllum scalare | reverse complement strand
GTTATGTGTACTGTTACTTCTCTACCACCTTCAACCATTTTTCAGTTACGTATTGCTCTGAAGGGAGCAGCCAAAAAAAACAAAAAAACAGATGATTTATCATATTTCAGTTCGTTAGACAACAAAGTTTTTTTTCAGAAAGAAAAAAAAAGTCTAAAAAAATTATCTGAAAAGTCTTCCACATTCCAGAACATGCAATTAAATAAGACACTTTTTTTTGGATGGGTATATAATAATAGATGAGCCTTTTGAAACTGGATAATTAATTAGTTTTCTATTGTTGCACTTATATGCATTTGTTGATCCAACTGTGCCTTGAACTGTGGTCAGCTGAGCCCTTGTGCAAAGCCATGGTCAAGCCAGCTGCACCTGCTGCTTTTCTTCCAGAAAATATGGTGCAGGTGCAGAGTGACCCAGAAACACAGCAGAAGAAATCCTCTCATCCAGCAGTTTGGACCATTTTACTGTACAGTCCAGTAACTCAAGTTGACCTACACTATCTCTGGTGACTTACATCTCACTGAACTGCACAGTTTTAGAGAAAATTAAAGACAACATCCCTTCACGTTACAGTATTGTATCCATAATATTGCCTGTCATTTGTGAACTCTATTGCACATACAGAAGTTGGTAGCTTGTACTGCATTGACTTATTGTAGACAAAAAACACAATTCCACTCTCAATCCCGTGCATGTGGAAGTTGTGCTACTTCCATCTCAGTTATTTTTTTAAATATATAATCTCAATAAAGCCGGCTACTGCAAGCATACACACTGCCGACACGAGTAAGAGCAAACGTCAAGTAACAAGACCTGAGCTCAGCGACCGGTTTTGCAGATTTGCACTTTAGCTGACAGGCTAACCACTTAGCCGCTATCAGAAGAAAACGACAACGGTTGCGTTAGCTAATGTAACCCAAGGTGTCGGCTGGGTTAAAATCGTTTGTCGGTGCCAAAAATATAAATAAGTTTACTCTTTTCAAAGTGGAAACAGCTCCTAAACTAACCACCAACACTTCTTTCGCTTCACCGCTCTTACCAACGTTAGCATCTTCCTGCTACAACACGTTACAGCATCTCCACCCGTCCCGAAGTCGAAAACCCCCCCAAAAACACACACACACACAAAAAAACACGACACTGTTTCACAGCGAGTCTGCGAGAGACTGAGTACTTAGTTAATAAATTAACTTCCAAATACACTGCTAAAAGCTTACCTTAACATTTAATGGATTCTTCAGTGCTTGAAAAGACTAGCTAGACCCGTCCGTGTGCAGCTTGCAGCCCAGAGATAGGAACAGGTGTGAAAGTGAAAAAAGCAGCTACTGTCAGTTACACACCTGCCAGTGCAACTGGGAACGGAGCAGGAATACACTGGTGTATTGCCAAGGTAAGAAAGGATTGGACCTTCCAAGACTTGGAGATAATGCCTCTTTTTCTGCCAGTTCTGCCTTGTGAGAACCAACTCATGTTTGAAAACCAAATCTTACATGGCCTTAGGTAGAAATTTGGATAATATCCTTGGGTAGAAAATTATGATGGGGGGGGGTGGGGATATTTGAAAGAAAATGAAAAAAATGAAAAAGAAAATTATGATGTCAGAATCTACAGGGTATGGAAGCCTGCATCTGCCACTGAAAATAAAAACAACTTTTTTGTCATCTGTAAGTTAAATATTCAGGTTATTACTCAGGTTCATATTCAGGTTATACTCACACTTGTGAGAAAATAACTAGAAATTGAGAAAATAACTTAAAATTTCAAGTTATTGAGTAAAAATTTTGATATAATAATTTGAAATTTTGACTTACTCTGCCTATCAGGAAATGGCTTTGTTTCAGAGGCAGAAACAAGCTTCCATTGCAGGCTCCACTTGACAATCGTTGGTGAGTTTCCTCCCATAGCCGCTGACATGAGGGGCTCTAACTGTGGCCAGCAGTTCTGTGGTCCCTGGTGGCCACACCACTCCTTCAGGTGGAGTCCAGTTCTAGAGTAGGCAAAGCATTAGTGGAAAAGTGATGCTTTGCCTATTCTAGTGATACACACTTTTTTTTTTTACACACTCGTGTTGGTGTAACCATGTTAATGGAGTACACTTAACATGACGAACATGCATTAAAACATGTAACCAGCTCTTAGCCTTGTGATCGACTGGTGACCTGCCCAGGGATAGGCTCCAGCCCCTTTGCAGCCCTGAACTGCATAAGCAGAAGAAGATGGATGGATGGATGGATGGATGGATGGACGGACGGACAATCAGCTGTCAATCAGTAGATGGGCATAAAATCATGGTTTAAGAGATACGTATATGGATGCAGCTGAGACTTGCCCCCAAAATATACATATCAGAAATGACTGCTCATGGCTGTTATACAGTTGAGTAAATATCACAGATTCAGATCTCTATTTACAGTCATATCTGTGTGGATGCCCTCCATCTGAGTGGAATTTTGATTGAATGTGGGAAATAGGAGGAAATGAAAGGGTGGCTCTGCCAGGGTGGATCTTTCATGTTTTATGTATTGACAGTAAATAAGCAAAACAGGTACAGAGATGGTTTGGTGATTTCTATGAATTTTAAATCTCCAGCACTACACACACACAAACACACACACACTCATTGATACGAGTGCAAGCAAATAAGCACTCTGAACCTCCAGTGATGAAATAAGCATGCCGCTGTTAAATTTAGAACATGTGTGGCATTATTTGCAATGGAGAAGTGTTCCCCTGATCGTTGTGAAACTGCAGACTGAACTCTATTTCCCTTCCCCTCACCTCGAGAGAAAGCCTTGGTATGTGTTCTGAGCCAAATGAGGCTCTCTTATGAGGGTGTGTGTGTGCTTATGTCTCAATGTGTCTGTGTTTCACAGGAGACTGCGAAATGTTAAGTCACTCCCATCTCAAGAGAGCATGCTAAGGCACAATGGAAACTATCCCGGGTGTCATCTTCATTTTAAATACCACCTATTCCCTCCCTGACTCCCTTTCTTTGTCTCTTTCTATTCCCCTTACTCTCTCTCTCAATGTCTTTCTTACTCTCCTTATTTTTTTTTCTTTCACACCCACACATTCGCTCAGAGGCTGAGAGATTTCCCTGTTTATTTTTTTAATGAAAAAAAAAAAGAAAAGAAAGGAAGCCACAGAGCTCGGTGCAGTCTTTTTTTTTTTTTTTCTGCTCAGGGACACTGTTTCCCAAATACATTGTCACAGTTTTTGTGTTGGAATATGGACAAGCAAAACTGTGAAATTTTGAGCGTGTTGACAATTTTCTAAACATATGCTTTAATGTGCACGTTTTTATGAAAGTGTGATTGTGTTGGCCTGCTTGCATATGTGTGCCAGTGTGTGTCAAAAAAACAAACAAAAAATCAAACAAACAAAAACACTACGCACTGTTGATGAGCATTGTTATTGATGCCTGACTTTCATCTTTGGCTACTGTAGTATATAGCATATAGCATACTGCGAGTGAATGTGTTGTATGTGCAAAGATAGTAGAATAATTATTTGATTACTATGTGTTTTGTTTTTATGAATGGCCTGCAATATCAGATTTTCACTTCACCGTTATCATGGTCAAGAAAATATTATTGGGATAGTAGACCTACCCTTAGCCCTCCAGGTTCTCTGTAGAATCGCCGTCTTATAGGCGCTGCTTTTTCAGTGAAGTGGTAAGATTCTCATTTATGATGAATATTTTTGCCCTGTTCCATCATTCCCAACTGCGTGAAAGACATCACATCTGCTGACCTTTGTAATCTGTGGTTGAACACTTACCCACACTACTGCACAGACCTTGGCAACAGCAAGAAACAGTGAGTGAGACAACTGCAGTTTAAAAAAAAAAAACTTTTAATCATTTATGACACAGAAACACATGAAGGTCATGTAAAAAGGTCAATGGTTCCATCTCTGGCTGCATGTCAAAGTGTCCTCGAGTAAGAAAGCGATCCTAAAAACTGATGAGAGATCTAAGAGATTGTGTCTGGTAGAGATGGGGAAATGTGGGTTATATCGTGAAGAGCTTAACTTAAATTTTGTGCCTGGTGAAAGTAGGTTTAAAACCTTTTAAGTCATTTAGATTTTTTTTTTTAACTTCGTCATTATGCCAGCTTGCTAACACGTCTATAATATTTCTAAAACTTTAACATATGCATAGTGACTCAGTCTTTTTTTGAACAGAGACCTCTCTCCATGCTGCAGTATGCTGTACATATTCACACAGCATCACCCCCTCATTCACACTTAACTGGATCAAACTTGCCAGTGAATAAAAAAGTAAATTAGCAAAACTTGGAATCTGAAGCTGATTTCCAACTGGGTCACCGGCTCCATGCGCAACTGAACAGGGATAATTGGACATTCATCTTTTTTTTCCCCCCACTAAATGATTCTGACAGGCCTTTCCCCAGGCTCACCACTAGAGGGTAAAAGTCCTTTTCTCACCCACTCTCAGTTTGTTTCTGATACTCACACATGACCTACAAATCATCAGCATCAGTCAGAGGAGAGAGGGAACAGAGGGAGAGGGAAAGAGCGCTGGGGTTTAGGAACCAGCACTGCTTTCCCTAATTATTCTCAACCTAAGAACATAATGCCGTTTATTTATTTATTTTTTACTACCCTGCAATTTTCCTGTTATTCTTTCTAGCAGAAGCACTGCGTGCAGTAGTTTGCTGGACAATCAGCGTTCATCCGCCTATACGTGGATGAACACGGCTACTAGAGGAAGATGGACCTATTGCAGGTGCATATCAAAAGGCACCTGCAACATTTCCATCAGCATTAGCTGTGCTGTGAGTCAAGAAGGTTACTAATCAGTCCTTCTTTTTGTCCTTGAGAACTCAACTAAGATGATGACCATGATAAACATCACACCAAACGTCAGCATTGTTCCAGGATCCATGTGAGCATGCTAATATCAACTCAAACCCCTGCTGCCCCTCGTCTCACAGAGCTGCCAACACAGCTGCAGATGCTTGCTGTTGTTAAAACACGGCTTTGCGTTGCAAAAGCTTAAAGTCATGCTTTACTTGTATAATGCATGAATCTAAAAGCTGAAAGGGCAAGGGGAGGCGTCAACAGCGATGATCTGTGTTTCTCAGAGATCTTCCAGTATTGGCAGTCTAGTTGGATTTTACATCAGAAATGATATGTTTACAGTAGCCTAAAAAAAGATATCACCTGTGATAAAGACTTCCACATGAGGGGTATATGTAGTGCATCTGTGTGTGTGTGTGTGTGTGTGTGTGTGTGTGTGTGGAGACGTGGATGTGTGGATCCTCGACACAAAGCTTGTTTTGTCTTTTGATCCTGGCAAATGCGCTCAGTTGTAGAGCGATAGAGATGATGGTTTTTCACTGAAATGTGAAGAAAGAGACGGGATCGTTTTTGCTGCTCAGCACAATTTTAAAAAAAAGAAGAAGATATGTCTGCTGATTCTAGTCTGAATAAAGTGATCATAAAAGGAATATGAGGTCAGTCATGCATGAAAACTCAATCAAGGATGAGAGAAAAGAAGGCACGGCAGAGGAAAAAGTAGACTGATCGTGCCCTTATTTTTGCAGTCCTTCCTGTCTTTATTTAACAGACGCAGGCTGGGAGTTCATAACTACCTCTATGTATTTTTATATAGAGGAGAAGACCATTTCTACTCAGTGCGCCTTCTTTCTTTATCTCCTGTGGACTCCCCCTTGTGTCTCTGTAGCTGCTGCCTCATGCATCTTTAAAAGATGAGAGGGAGGCTCCACTTTCTAACCCAATGTATGAAGAGGAGGGAGAACAGATGAAGGAGAAGCAGTGGGTAGCAGCATGCCAAACCCACATGTACATGCTGTACTACAGTATATTTATATAAAACTTAATCACCCTTTGTCTCTCTTTTCTGCGTCGTGAGGTATTCCCCAAATCCTGCATCCTCTTCCTCTGCGTTTCGTGCAGCTCTCGGTGAATCTCATCAGGATAATTATTCGCACACAGGCATCTGAGGCACGAGCATCTGCCTCTCCTTCTGTTGACCTCCCCCTGCCTCCCCCTCATTTTTTTCTTTTTTTTCAGTCCTCCTCTCCTCTCCTCTTTTCAATCTCCTCACCTCTCCTTATGATCAAGTGATTTATTTGTTAACTAGAGCATCACTCTTGTTTATTAGTCACTTCACCATCTTTGCAAATTACAAACATATTCTATATAGTAAAATAACTGGTGCAAGGATAGGAACAAATGGAATGGAAGGTGAGCTCTTCCAGAAAGGCTGACATTATTGAGCAAAGCGCGAGCATTTTAGTTTACACCAAAAAAATGTTACAATCATAGACTCATTCAACCATTTCCTGATAGACCTAAGTGTCATATTTCTTTATGCTGTGGTCACAGCAGAGGCCTGAGAGAGGAAGCACGGCTATAGGATATGCAGCAGCCTCGATAAACGCAGTGTGTGCATTAGCAGAATGCCCGGCTGTGTGCAGCAATTGCATCATTTTACATTTAATGCATGCAGGTGAAACCTCTTATCTTCAAAATGTAACGTTTTAGGCTCTATGATGAACAGATTTGTCTTTTACCTTAATGTTGCAGTAAAACTTGGAAAGACATTCAGTCCTTGGAGAGCCACCACATTATATCAATCTGTTAAAGTCATCACATGGTATATAGAGTTATGGTTTTCATGCGAACAAAATAATGGCCACCCCTTTCACGCACTCTCTATATATGCCTTTAAAGGCCTTAATGGAATCAATATTGCAGCAGAGGTGTGTAGACGCTCTCACAGTCTCGTTGCACTTTTTACGAAGCATATGGTCAACAGACGCTGACCCTGTATTATCACATTTAAGATGATAGATGTCTGTGTAGGTAGGACCAACATATCGCTAACCAGAGGCACTGCCAGGAATCCAGGAATTATATTAACGTTAAGTGACTGCCACTTAAGAAACCACATGTATGGTTCCTGGCCTGGAATAAAAACAGCTGTCTGATGGTGTGTCAGTCCAAGAGAGGCAAAGTAAGTTGATGTCAAAGAAGCAGCAAATGATGACAAGCGACACGATGGGTTGCCCTGAAATGTTGTATGCACATTTGAAAAATGATGAAAATTAAATTTCTTCCAGTGCTGTTGTGCAACTGAGATTTGTAGCTTTGAATGAAATGTCTTGACAGCTGCTGGATGGATTTGTATGAAAATTAGCAAAAATATTTGTACCCTTCAAATCCAACAAAAAAAAGAAAGGAAAAAAAGAGAAATAAATTCAGTTGTTTTTTTGATATTTTAATTTGTTAAACTAGTTATTCTAGGTAATTTATTAGATATAGTATGTACAGTATGCAGTACTCTATACTACATTATTATTTAGCCTGGTTATGTTGTTGGTAAACTGATATGTACTAGCTCTTTAATATATATGATATTTTTATATTGTATATATTCAGTAGTTGAATGTTATGCTTGGTTAATTTCTGACTTCTCAGAGAGCTACAGTGTGCAGTTCAGGTCATTTTTAACTTCTTGTTTTTATGACAGGTGTTCTAATAAATTTGTTAACCACTGTCTACGCCCAAAATAGGCCATTTTAGCCCATTGCTAGGTGGTTGCTGAGCAGGTGTAACTGATATTTTGTGGATATAAATGAGAAATTAAAACGCTAGGATGCCGTCATAAGGTGCTGTAGGTGCATACAGGCTAAAACAGGTCATGTTAGCCTAGTGCTAGGTGGTTGCTAGGCAGTATGATAGCCTCATAATATATGATGCATAATTAAACTTTTGTAATAATATTATTTAGATGTTTTAAAAATATTTTTAATGATGTATGTCATGCTGGTAACTGGTTTCAGTCTGTCCTGAAGCATTGCTGTCTTCACTTTCCCTGCCTCCTATATGTCCTTGTTACACCTATTGCATCTGTTAGCACATTTTTCTGACACATGCTGTGCTATAAATACCAAAATGGCATCTCCATTGAGTTTGTCTCTCTATATTGCATTTAAACAACTTCAGCGCCGCTGCAGAGGGGTTAGATGTGCATGTGCAATATTCTGTTTATTTAAGGTAGAGCTTCTATTACTGTATAAGAAAATTACAAATTATTCAACATGTTCCAGTTTCACATAAACTGGAATCTCATGTTCCATGTATTTAATCCAGCGGTGAGTTCATATTCTTGGATTTTGAACAGTAGGTGACATCTGCTTGCGGTCTAATCTCACACTTACCTTTTTAAAATTAACAATTGGCCTCTTATGGAAATAAAACATACAGTAAGTTTAAATCTTAATATTAAACAGTGCAGATAAATCACAATACAAAAATACAGTTCATTATGTGTGACTGTACATTCATCAGCGAGTTTAACATTAACTAAAGCGGTTTTCTGACTCAGGATCATTTTTGTCTCAGACAAAGACATAATGATCAAATGAACGGAGGAGAAGGGAAAGAAATGTAGAAAGTTATTTTTAGAAAAAGGCTGAGCTAATCAAACATCTAATTACACGCCCATAAAATTAATAGAATGGAAGATAACATTTACAGAATAGGGGGAATCTTTCACGCGTATGCAGAACTGATTCATGTTGCACTCTCGGTGAAACGTGGGGGGATGGGAACTCCTCCTCATAGCCACAGCAGGGGATGCGGTATGCATATTCGGATGGCGAGGAAACTAAGCAGTACAGTATGGCATACTGTATGCATGTACTGAGGCTTTTCAAGGGCAGACATTGCACTATACTGCAGTCTAAAATCCACATCTCCTCACTGTGGAACTCTGCAGTCATGCAAATTTAATGCAGATACATTTAGTGCATATGAAAAAGAGGTGGGTCAATATTTCTGAAATTCTATGGAGCACAAGAGAGCGGACAGTGAAAGTGAGGCATGTATGAGACGTTGCCCCGGTTCAGGCATATCAATTAAACATCAATGGCCAGCGGGGCATCATTTGAACTGCACTGAACCTAATGTTGATCCCAGAAAAATTCTCATATTCAAGCAAGACTTGACATCCAGAAATAGGGCTGTGTTGATGAAACATAAATGAGAATGTGATTGTTTGATGAGTTTTGTGTGTGTGTGTGTGTGTGTGTGTGTGTGTGTACGCGCTCACACACTGGGTCTTTCCCCAGAGCGGTTCTGTTCTGTTCCTCTCCAAGGTGATGCCGGTTACCATGGCAGCTGCACCAGCTCTGAGTCTCTACCTCTTCCTCTTCCTCCCCTTCCTCCCTCTGTCCTTTTTCTCTGTGCTCCCATCTCTCTTTTTTTCTTTCTCTCATTCGATTCTTCCTCTTTCTGTTTTCTAATCTCTCTCTCTCTCTCTCTCTCTCTCTCTCTCTCTGCAGCCTCGATCAAACGGCACAGTAAGCAGGCCACCAGCCATCATTTACACGGCACAGTTGGTCCCCGTCCAGGCTCCCCCGTTTCTGGCAGGGAGATATATGGAAATTATTGAAACGTTGCACACATCACCACAATGCTATCCAGCAAATCCTCCATGAATATGGGGTGGATTACCATATCTCCAATCTTCATTTGACTTTTTTTTTTTGCTAACCTCACGTTATTACCCTGCCTGGTTTCATTAAAAAGGTGACAAACAGTTCAATAAGTAGCCATATAAAGCATGTATGTATGTATGAACTGCACGTTCTAGGCATTTTTGTGGGTGCGTTTGTGCAGATCACATGAATGTAGTCCTTTATATCACAGCTTCAAACCCAGAGCATTTGAAATGCTGCCTCTCTAGCTGTGCTTCAATTTCCCATTCACTGAAGTTTTGCTCAGTTTCTCTGACATCATTCCGCATATTGTCTCTGTAGTCCTCATCATCCCTCATCTGCACTCCTCTTTTCTATTTAGTTTGAACAATGAAACAACATGCATCCGAATGAAGACAAAAGGAGCAGAACCAAGATGGCAGAGAGAGCGGCGTAATGTAGAGGAGTGATTTCCATTCCCAGTAGAAATCAATAGACTGAGATCTAACATCTTGGGAATATGTGTGATTGTGGACTGAGTGTGGGTGTACGTACATGCATGCATGTATCTGTGTACAGTGTGCATATGTGAATTCAGTCTTCAAATATAAGTAAATGTAGTTTTAGATGTTGTATGTTGTGTCTGTGCCTATAACTAAGAGTCAGCCAGAGGGTAATCAATACTGACTGTAAATGATGGCTATTATGGGACCAGGCCTGTGATGGGACATTGCAGCAGTGATGATGGAGTGTGGACTGCCTATAGTGCTGGTATTTGATCCTGCATGTGAGTGTGTCCTCCAGTGCAGAGCAAACACAGAGGGTGTGGCTAGTGGGCAGACAGGGTCCCCTGTCTCAGTCCTGGGTATACGATAACAGTAATTCAATTGAGCTGGTGGGCTCAGGCCTGTGGGATTTGCTGCCTGTGGATGTGTGTGTGTGTGTGTGTGTGTGTGTGTGTGTGTGTGTGTGTGCGCGTGCGTGTGTGTATGTATACAAGAGTGTGTTTTAGTCATTAGGCAACCTGATCCTCCTGGCTCCCTCATCAGGTCTGAATGAATAAGTGATCAAGGTCTATACTACCGTTTGTGAGTGTGTGTTTACACATGTGTGTCTTTGTGTTTTTTACCTTTACTCTCCCCCCAGCTGTGTACTTTCCTTTGTGTACTTTCCTCTTTCCTTCCTCTATCCTTTCCTCCTGCTGCTATTATTTCCCCTCTTTTCCTCACTTTCTGTTTTTTTGGTCATTTTTAGACTTATGTACTGAGCTACCCTGAAGCATGAGCCAGAGATCCTCATTTTGACTCAGATTCTTCTAGTCTAGCATTCGCTAAAACCATGCGGTGTGCTTGTGGTTGACAGATGACAGAAACTGAAATATGGATAGATACTCTTGTTACCAGGCGAACTTGGTGTGTGATGTAGGTGTTTGCGGAGTTGGCAGCCTGACTGTGGAACAAGTGATGCTTTCAATATCACCAGTCACATCAAGGAGCGTGCCAGTCAGTGGTGATTAAGTTACTATTATCTACCATAAGGTCAGAAATGTAGCAGCTGTGTGTTGTTGTGTGGCATGTTTGCTTCCCTATAAGAATACAAATACAGGTCAGGTTCGTGTCACGTGCAGAGGTGATGCCATGAATAAAGGTTACCAGCTAATGAGCCAGGCTACTGTAAAGATGGCAGCATGTTGAACTACTGAAGAAAATCAAATGAAAACTCAGTGAGCAAGAAGTAACGGTTCACTCAACAACATCAAGTGACATGGAAACCGAATTGAAGAAAGCAAGCTGGCAGATCTGGGTTGTTTCATAGCGGGCAAATGTATCTGGATTTAAACAGAAATGCACTTGAGCTGGCAGGCTTGCTATTCTGGAAAATTCATACAGTATGGACAGATGTAAAAGTTCAAGGTTAATGTTACCATATGAATTACATTTTTGCTGAGCTGATTTTATAGCAGCATTTCACACAAATGCCTGATAGGGTAAAATTCTGAATGGTCACCTTCAGCTTCAGTGATTGCCTATGGCATTTCTCTGAAAGCCATGATGGAGGAACAGAAGTGGAGATTTCACATTTAGTTGAAAACTGAACTTTTGCATGGATTCAGCTAAAGAAATGGTACCCATCTAAAGTCCTTCAAACTCTTCTTCACTGTGTACCGTACACTGATCAACAACAACATGAAAACCAACTGCCTAATAATGTGTAGGTTGACCTTGTGTGGCCAAAATAGCTCTGACCCATCGAGGCATACTAGACACACGGCCCCTGAGCAGGTCCTGTGGTATCTGGCAGTGGGACACTGTGGGTTGTAGGGTAAGGCCTCTGTAGATCAGACTAGTTGCAGTGTGTTCTGTAGATGGTCAAGCAGACCGGGATCTGGAGTCTACACGTGACACACAACTTGGCAATCTTTTGGCAGGTTGTTGCTAGCAGCTTCTTGCAAAAACATAAACAAAAAAATTACTGCTTTTCCATTTCTTTATTTGAATCTACAGCAAATGCCAATGATCCACAAGTATGTATGGAGGAGATCAGGAGAGAGCCACAACAGTGAGGTACTGCAGCCATCTGTGAAACATGGTGGAGGCTCTGTCATGGTTTGGGGCTGCATTTCAGCCAGTGGTGCTAGATATCTTGTCAAAATGATGGAAATATGAATGCAGAAAAGTATTATCAGATGTTAATCCACCATTCAGTACCATCTGGATTGAATGGCTACCATCTGATTGGCCACAGCTTCATTTATCAGCATGACAATGATCGCAAACACACTGCCAATGCAGTAAAAACATATCTGGATAGAAAAACACACAGTAGAACACCATCAGTCATGTATTGGTCTTTGCAGAGCCCGGACCTCAACATTATTGAACCCGTGTGGGATCATCTGGACAGGGAACAAAAAGCAGCCAACATCCAAAGAAGAGCTTTGAATGTCTTGGGAGAAGCAAGAAGAACTATTCCTGAAGACTGCTTAAAGAAATTACATAGTTTTACTGTTTTTGCCTTATATACTGTATTTACATGTATGTTGGCACATTTCGAAAAATTGTTGCCCCATTTCCCATTTTCCTAGCATAAATATAAAGAATCAGGGGGGCCTCCAGACTTTTGCACAGTGCTGTGTATTATTTGAAATGCTTTACAGAAAAGAACAAGGGTCGTTGGTGTTGTTTCATCTAAATAGAACCTAATTTTATGTTACTTGCTAACTTCAAAGTGAATAATTTAGGCGTACTTTTCCACTGTTTAACTGACTGTAGCTCAACCAGTGAAAGTCACAGAACACTCTTATCCGTCTTATCGTATTTTGAGTCCCTCTGCAGTTTGTCCATGCCTCTCTTCCCCACTCCGCTGAGCTGGTCCTTGGCATCTGATAGTTCTCTCCAGGCCAGACACAAACAAATGGCAGTCTTCCTTTGCAACAGCACGATGCTCTGACACACACACATGCACAAGCATAGCTGGACGTGGCCCGATCAAACAGCCGTGAGCCAGCAGAGGCACATACAAGACTTTAGATTCAGTGTGCCTGCACATATGTAGCAGCATGGATGAAAGCTCATATGAGCAATCATCCATGCATGTGTACTGCGGATTCATGGCCACATGCAGAGAGAGACAGAAATCTCTATGGACACAAACATAGACCAATCCTGTGGTGGCATTTTAGTGTAATCCTTGGTTTTGTATGAATTTAGAACTATTTTCCTGAATGAGATGCAGTAGCCTGATTTAAAACGGGGGGGGAGTAATTTAGCCTAGAACCACACACAATCAGGGTGGGATCGGACTGTATTCATGCCAACTAGTTCCAGATTGTATGCTCATGGTGACAATGTAATGAGTGGAGACCAATATGTTGCCTGCTTTCCTGGCGCACTGTTTTTTTTTTTCTTCTTCCTCTGCCTCCTCGAGAGTCGGGATCCTATATTCTTTCATTCCATGCCTTGGAGCATTTGACAAACTCCCACTGTGCCCACTTATGTGTCTCCCTCAACTGTCATATAGCGTCTATGTGACATGTTGCTTGTCTGTGAAGCCTACTTATCACTAAAATCTATTCCTACTGCAATGTCAGAAGTGTTGTGAAGCACATCCCTTAAGTGTCCTATCTATTTGAATTCAGCTCAGAGTTTGAATAATGACCTGGCATATATAGAATACCAAATCTGGGAGTTAATTATCATTCTCCACGGCAAAGACTTGGGTCAAAATTATGAAGCTAAAAATGAATTTTGCAGAAGGATGTTTATTTTCTTAATAATTATATGCATCAACCAAATTTATAGTAAAATTCTTTTATCAACATACTAAAAACAAATGCATTTGATTTGCAGAATACCAATTTCTTAAACTGGCAATGAAGTCTACAGTGATGCCAGTGCTCAAAATTTTACTGAGCATTTCAGTATTACTGATCTGTCCAGCATCTACCCTACCTCTTACCCTATGATGGATGGATGAATGGATGGATGGATGGATGGGTAGATGGATGGATGGATGGATGGATGGATGGGTAGATGGATGGATGGATGAAGTTCAGTATTGATAAATGAATATAAACTTGGAGGGCACTGAATGAGAATATGCAAATACTGTGATTAAACAGTAGAATGTCCCATCTTAAAACTGTCTTGGCTGCAGTTTTGTCCATTTCATTTTTGGTGTTCGTCCTTGACGACTAGGCACTTTAGCCTAAAATTTCAAAATGACATTCCCATTGCTTCTTAATAGAAACGGGAGATCATTGCATGCCAACCAGCCTAAATTCACGAGCCCTTCAAATCCTGGCTGGTATTTAGTTTACAATCTTGGTTATGTCCACAGTCTGTGGAAGTTTAACAGCTGAAAGCATGGCTAAAGCTTTTGTTATCTGAGGGAGCATTTGGAACTTTAAATGGAGATTACCTCACACTAATGAAGCCAGTACTATTTGTTGCTCTCAAAATAAGACTCCATGTTCACTTCACAGCCATCCAAAGCAATTGGTTGAGTCAGTGACTTTCATAAGATGGTTCCCCTGCTGACTGCTGATTGATGGCACTATTCAGCTTTCCTCCAAATGTAATAAATATAGAACAATAGTAGAAAGTCTACATCCAATCCTTAAGCTGTTTTTCCTCAATTAGGGGTGTTTGGATATTTCAAGACAGTGTGGCTGAATAGATAAACTGTAGAAATCATTCCATCACAGGACAGCCACACTGTGCCACCAAGATATTAACATTGATTACATGTAAATTTTCCATGTCATTTTGTAAAACATTAAATTTAATGGAATCTGGTCAAATGAAATTCACTCGATTGGTATAAAGTTTATACCAAGCACATTTTCCTTAATGATTAATTATTTGAATAAACATTTGCTTTGATATATTTCAGTTGCATTTTGCTCAAAATTATTGCTTCAAGTTTATTTTTTTTTATTGTAAATCGTTCATAATCATGCACATGAATTATCTCCCAGAAACAAAATTTATTTCTACTTTCAAACTCACCTCATTTCTTATGAACAGTGTGGCTATCATTCGTACTTACATTTGTCGTCCTGCCCTGCATGTCCTGATGATTTATTAAGTCCTGATGGCGTAATGACATTCTTAGACTTTGCAAGCAGAAGTGCTGCACAAGCTAAAGTTAGTATGAACTATATTACATTTTTTTTAAGTTACTGGTTTAAAATGTATTTTTCACTTTTTCCAACTACTTCCCTTCTCCCACCATTTAATTGAGCTATTATTCATTGTAATTACTGTGACACAGTGGCCTTGTGGTGATCTCTTCTAGTATTTCATTACTTGAGATCAATGGGGCTTGAGTGACAAATTTGGTCCCGAGGCTTCTTTGTCATTTGTGTTTATAATTATTATATTACATAATAACACATTTTAATCTGAAATGACATCTGTGGTATTGAATCCAGCTTCTTAACTTGTCATTCCTTAAATGCTTTGACTTCCAACTAATTAGGCACATGCAATTATTACTATTAGACTGTCACACCACTTCACTCAATTAAAAGTCTATGTAGACAATGAGCCAGAAAGTCTCAGCAGATGATATACAGTATCCTATGCAGCACAAAAATCAGTATCAGCTGCCCATGATCTTCGGGCCATTGGGCAGGATTGCCTTAAAAACAGGCATGTTTCTGTTATGGAAATCGCTGCATGGGCTTAGGAACACTTCCAGAAATCACTGTCTGTGAACACAGCTCACCGTGCCATCCACAAATGTAGGTTACAGCTCCATCATGCAAAGAAGAAGCCATATGTGAACATGATCCAGAAACTCTGCCATCTTCTCTCGGCTCAAATCTCATTTAAAATGGATTGAGGCAAAAGGGAAAACTGTTATGTGGTCAGATAAATCAAAATGGGAACGTGAAATGAGAATGTGAGCGGCCGTGGTTTGATCCCACACTCGACGGCTCCTCTGCAGATGGTGTTGAACAGATGGGACAGCCAGATCCGACTCCAGTTCAGGAAACAGGGTGGCTGGTATCCTAGAAGCCTCAAAGGGAGAAAGACCAGTAGCTGAAGAGATGTGAGAGTTCTGGGCATACTCCATCCAGGATAACTGGGAACTCCAGGAGGAAGGATTACTGGAAACTACACAGTGAAGGGCTGCCACGAGCTTCTGATTTAGTTTCTCTGTTTGGGTGTTAGTCTGACGGTGGAAACCGGAGCTAAGAGGTCTTCCAGACCTGGGAGAAAAACTGTGGCCCCTTATCTGAAACTACTTCTACAGGAATTCTGTGGAGTCAGAAGACATATTCAACTGCTATGTTAGAAGTTTCTGTGGCTGTGAGTAACTTGGCGAGGCCGATGAAGTGGGCTAATTTGGAGAACCTGTAGATTGTTGAGAGGATGACTGTTTTTCCACTAGAGGGAGGCAAACCAGTTTCAAAGTCCAAAGTGATATGGGACTAAGGCCTATGTGGGATGTATAATGGTTGAAGATGGAGGTGCTGCTTATTTCTAGCATTACATTCCTGGAACTGGAACGGTAGGAGATACTGCAGTTAAATCAACCAAAGAACAGTTTAATTCAATTCAATTTTAGTTATATAGCACCAAATCACAATAAACAGTCGCCTCAAGGTGCTTTATATTGTAAGATAAAGACCATAAAATAATAAAGAATCCCAACAATCACATGACCTCTATGAGAAAGCACTTGGCAACAGTGGGAAGGAAAAACTCCCTTTCAACAGGAAGAAACCTCCTGCAGAACCAGGCTCAAGGAGGGGCAACCATCTGCCATGATAATTTAGAGGTTAGGGGATGGAGACAGGACAAAAGACCTGCTGTGGCAGAGAGCCAGAGATTAATAATAACTAAGGATTAAATGCAGAGTGGGGTATAAACAGAGTAAAAAGAGGTGAGTGAAGAAGAAACACTCAGTGCATCATGGGAACCTCCCAGCAGCCTAAGCCTAATGCAGGATGGTTCAGGGTCACCTGATCCAACCCTAACTATAAGCTTTATTAAAAAGGAAAATTTTAAGCCTAATCATAAAAATAGAGAGTCTCCTGAATCCAAGCTGGGAGCTGGTTCCACAGAAGAGGGGCCTGAAAGCTGAAGGCTCTGCTTCCCATTCTACTCTTAAGTATCCTAGGAACCACAAGTAAGCCAGCAGTCTGAGAACGAAGCATGCTATAGGTGTGATATGGTACTATGAGGTCTTTAAGATAAGATAAGATGAGGCCTGATTATTCAAGACCTTGTATGTGAGGAGAAGCATTCTGGATTTAACAGGGAGCCAATGAAGAGAAGCCAATATGGGAGAAATATGCTCTCTCTTTCTAGTCCCTGTCAGTACTCTAGCTGCAGCAATTTGTATCAGCTGAAGGCTTTTTAGGGAGCTTTTAGGACAGCCTGATAATAATGAATTACAATAATCCAGCCTAGAAGTAATAAATGCATGAATTAGCATCACTCTGAGAAAGGATGTTTCTAATTTTATAAATATTGGGCAAATATAAAAAAGCGGTCCTACATATTTGTTTAATATGTGCATTGAAGGACATATCCTGGTCAAAAATGACTCCAAGATTCCTCACAGTGTTACTGGAGGCCAAGATAATGCCATCCAGAGTAAGTGGCTTTAGTAACAAGCTGCACATCTAAAACATATTCTCCCAGCAGCGAATCTATATCACACTTAAAACGTGCTGTAAATAAAAGACTCAGTGAAAGCGTTTTTAAACTGACACTCTGAACATAACCTGCTCCTGCCAGTTTGAGTTTTTAATTCTCTCAGCTGCAGATTTTAAGGTGCTGTTTAAGCGTTTGAGTGTAATGATTAAATATAAAAACAGAATTCAAACACAGTCTTAGTCTACATCAGGGAAACAAAAAGACTTCAGACACTCCTGAAAAACTTTAGACTCTTCTACTCTCTTCGCAGAGGTTCAAGGGATCTCCCAGGAATGGTGATGCTATTTTCTGGAGAACTGGTTGGTCAGTAGGTGATTTCATATCTGTTGATCTCTAATCTGGAATCTAATGGAAAAGCTTGATAGGTATGGGGTCAGAGGAACTGTTTATTCCTGGGTACAATATATTTTACATAGTTATATGATTGAATGAATATGTTTTTGGTGGGTTTTTTTTTGTTTTTGTTGTGTTTTGGGGGGATGAAGGTCACAAACTTTCTTTTTTCCTAAATTTTCTTTTCTTATATAAAAGGTAACTTGTAAATGGATGTAAATTTTGAGTTAGGCATATAAGCTTTTGCTTCTGCCTGATTTTGACTCACTTACTGAGTGTCAGATGTGCATTTATTTTTGTGTGACCAAAACAAAAATAAATTGAACTGAACTAATCTGCTCAGCACAGGTAACCACAGATATTTACCCCGGTAAAAGATGAGCCACCTTCGTAGCATAGAAAACCCAGGGTTAACCCCAAAGTTACCTGGATAAGCCAGAATCCTGCTTCTTAATATATAGGCCCCAGGAGGAAGGACAACTCCAAAATAACAACAGACACAGTGGCAACATGACAACTGGTACATTTTGTCAGTCTAAACATCTGATATGGTTTCTATGTTCTATTGTGAATAAAATATGTGTTTATGAGATTTGCAAATCATTGCATTCTATTTATAGTTACTTCTTTGGAATTTTAACTAAAAATCATTATTTCTGACATGGTCGATGGTCTACATTTCCTATTGACTTGATTAGTAACAGTATGGGTTTTCATGAAAAATATGACCTTTTCTGTGCGACCTCAATCTTCTGAACTTTAAATGCATAATTATGTATCCTTCCACAATAGGAAATGATGACCTGCACAACTTCAAATATCAAGATAACTCACTCCTGCACACCTGGAGCAAGACCGCATGAACAACAAGATTAAAGCACACACGTTTTTTTTTTTTTTTTTTTTTTGGTTCAGATTCTCCCTTTATCAGACTCCATTTCTTTCTCCTCTCTCCCTCGTACTTTGTTTCATAAATCTGTCTGATGTGGCTTTCACACGGGGGCAGATTATTGCTTTCCAACTAAAACCAGAGACATTTCATGCTCAAGAGTGAGAGGGGATTTAAGGACCAAAATCTAATCTACTGTAGAGTGCAATGATGAAATATCAGTGTAATATCTACTGAGAGGCTTGGGAAACCTCAATAGAAAGTGAGTTCCACATAACATGAAGCATTTCTAATCCTATCTTCTTCTCTTCATCACCTTCTTCTTCAGCACTGTTTTTTTTTCTCCCTGTCATCCGTTCCTTCTTTTTCCTTTCCCACCACTCTCTTCTTAATCCAGAACATCAGAGCAGATTTTGGCTTCACTGCCCGCTGCAGTAGCAGTTGTAATCTTAGGGTCATGAATCTGTCATCTGCAGATCTCGCTCTACAGCCTCTCTGTGTCTATTTACGGCGCACATGCACATGCAGCAGCGTGGCTGAGAATGAAGCAGGGATTGGAAGAGCCTTTGGGGCAGAGGAGTGGGGCGGGGCATGAGAAGCGGTTGCTGCCTTCAGTAATCTGGTTGCACAAAGCTATGCCTTAATTTTGGTGAGGCTGAGGCTGCATTGCACAGAGCTGACATGAATAGATCGTTAGGCTGGATTTGCACCGGCTACACACGAGGAGAGATAATTTGAATCAGGGCGAAAGAACTCAGGCTGCGGCCGGTCTAGTCAGACAGCATTCCTCTGCACCACCAGTAGGACTGTCGACTGCCTAGCATGCCACATTATCTTCACAGCTCCAGCCAACCATGCATGTGCCTTCACCAACCCTGGAATGAGAACAGCCCTATCAGCACTTTGTCTCTGCTCAGTTATGGCAGGGTGTGTGCGTATGTGTGAGTGTGTCAGGGGGTTGATTGTGGGTTGATGTGTTAACAAAACACTGTGCATCCCCCTCTCTTTGCTACTCTGTCTTTGTCTCCACTCCTGTGCTGCCCTGCTGGTGAGTTTGTTTGTGTCCAGCCAGCAGTCCTGAGAGTGAAAAGCTTCATCAGCTGAATTACTGGAAGTTAGCTGTCTCAATCAATTAGGTCTTCCTGGCCAGGACGCAAAGCTAAAGCTGATGAGTTGCAGTCCCTTCCATGTCCTGCCATCTTGTCGTCCTTCATTTACTCTCCCCTCTCCTCTTCTCCCTTCCTGCCCCCTCTGGTATGCTACTAATCCACATATATATATGCAGCGACTTACATTAGCTATACAGCACATGTGTCAGCTTGTATCTTGTACTCGCTCCTCCTGCACTAAGACAGCTGTTTCTGAAGATGATCCCTGGATAGATTTACAAATGATGGGAAAGACGGAGCAGAGGTAAAGGAGGGTACAGGGACAGGGAGGCCCTGAGGTCTTGAGATAGGCAGTGATCCCTTTATTTTATTTCTTCACATAAGTGTAAATTATGTGATATTGATCTTTGGTAACCACGGTTTGACTTCGTCACTTCCCAGAAGGAATCATCAAACTCAGGACAACAGAAGTTAGGACGAATAATCACTTTGCCCTCCGAGGAATGTCAGAGTCTACAGGGGGATGCTAAAGTGGAGGGAGAGCCTGAGTAGCAAAATTTATATGCAATGTTGACTTTTTTCTGTGGATGTGGACCACCCAGAATAGCTGTGGCGTTGCTTCTCATGGTTAAATTCCACTCACATCTTTTGCTTTGGTAAAATTTCAGTGATAGCCTGAAAGGAATCTAACAGATTTATATTATAGCCCTGTACCACTTGGTAGAAATAGAAACTTTATTTTATCCATCCATTCTCTTCTGCTTATCCTGTTCAGGGTCACAGGGGGTGGCTGGAGCCTATCCCAGCTATCATAGGTCGCCAGCCTGTTGTAGGGCTAACACAGAGAAACAGACAACCTTCCACACCAATGGGCAATTTAGAGTGACCAATTAACCTAACCCCACTAAGTGCATGTCTTTGGACTGTGGGAGGAAACCCACGCAGACAACATGCAAACTCCACACAGTGAGAGGCCCGGGCCAAGGTGGAATCAAACCCAGGCCTTCTAGATGTTATTCTAGTTGTGAGGCAGCAGTGCTAACCACCACACCACCATGCTGTCTTATTTATTTTATTTTATTATTTTTGTTTTATTTATTTTATTTTATTTTTTCCCTGTGGCCTACTTATTTATTTACTTTTTGCTAAATTCAGAGACGTGATCCTTAAAATCAATTTGAGGACTCTCTGGCATCCTGTAGAACAAAAACAGAAGAAACACATACACTATACAAACAAACACTGCACAGATGGGATTTTTTTAAATGTATTTATTTATTATACTTTTATTGGGTCAGTGAACAGTGAAATAACCATGTCTAAAAACAGACATCTCTTTGTGCCAGCCGCAGTATCCACAGTATTTATACACTCGGTACAACAAACAGAGATTTCTTCTTTAGGCTGACTTAAAATTGCCTCATTTTGATTTACTAATTAATTACATAATTTCAGTGTTTTCATAATTCTGCTACTGCACTGAGTATGGATGCTTTCTTCCCATATTTTATCACATTTTTTAGGTTGGTAAGGCTACCTTAATAATACTACTATAGTCATTTGAAATAATAACAAGGCTCGGAACAGCAAACATGGTTGAAACACTGATGTTATTTCCACAGTCAAAACTGGTCAGTCTACATTAAAGGGTAATGTAAACCAGTTCTTATATGCTAAACTATATAAGCCTTGCTTAACATTATGTAGTACACAATATGAGTAAGGATGGCATTTTTAAAAAGTGTTTAATTCTCTTTCTAGCTGCCTTGATTAAAGCTGCCCACAAGCTTCAGACCCTTGTGGATTAATTGTGGGAGCTTGAAGAAAGCGTTCCTTTGTCATTCAAACTGCTGACAGAGTTGAGACGCATAAAACAAAGAGACAAACAAATCATACAAAGACATTTGAAAGCAGAGCTTAGCACTAATTTCCTTCAAATATGACTTTAGAAGACAACATTTTATGGATTAGGGTAAGGCTCAGTCAGGATGACTTAATGCACTGATTACTCCATGACTCCACTTTTTTCTTATGCTCACAAATTAATCAATGTGCAGCTTTGTCAAAATAACTGTTTAAGAGCGTGGATGGGTGGCAAACCCCAGGACAGGTTTTATTTATTTATTTGAAGAAAAGAGAGATTGCACTGAGTTACAGAAGCTGCAGGAACAGACGCTAGCTGTCATGGCTTGGGCTCACTGTAGAAAGTGCAGATACAAAATGTGACAAATTGGATGTCAGAAAAGTATCAGCAGCCTGAAAACATTGTAGAAAATCTGTTCCTCATCAGTATCTCCGATCTTAGTGGGTCCAAGACACCTCAGATATTTGGTGTCTTGCACCATTCTTCTTCATTACAGCATAGGCTCCTTTCACGAGCCACTAAATGTGACTTCAGATTGTCAAAATATTGGTGATGAGTGCGTTATTCCTTGTTTTCTACTTGTGTGCGATAAATGGATCCTTTGCATCATGTAATGTAGAGCACTTTATTTTTTTTTAGGCCATGCAAATATGTCCTGATATACTTCATCTATGAAATTCCTCTTCACAGCTGGCTGGTAGAGTGCAGATAAAGCATTATGACATTTGGCTTGTTTAGGAAGGTAATAATTAGCGTGTCAAATTGTGTTTGCAGGTGGTCATTTGGCTTGTTTCCAAGACAACGCTGTACTCACTATCAGCTCTCATTACTCAGTTAAATCAGTCAATTTTGTGTTTAACACAGGGTGAAAGTACGGGGTGTGTGTTTATTATGCATAAGGGAAAAAAAAGCTGCAGTGCTTCACGGTGCAGCAAGCTGGTCATGTGATCGTCATCATATGAGCATCTTCCCCCAACAAAGAGCTGATGTGTGTTTACAGTTCAGGTCAAAGTTTAATCTGATTGTTTTGTTTTTTTGTGTTTTTTTGCATGCATTCATTTATGTGTTACTTTTGCAAGACTGTGTGTTTGCGTGTGTTTATCTAACATGTGTGTGTCAGATCTTTTTTGTAGCCTCACGATTGCAGTGATGCAGATGTGGCTCAGAGACTGAGCGAGAGCGAGAGAGAGAGAGAAAGAGCCAGGGGGTCACATGGAAGAAGTCACATGGCCTCACCATGTGTCATTGCTGGAGGCCTGGTGAACTGGCTTCAAACAACAATCCTCTCACTGTGCGTGTACGTGTGTGTCAGTTTGTTAGTGTGTTGTTAAAGAAAGAAACAGTACAATCAGTGTGTTTTATGCTCAGTGTGACTGAGCTATTTGGGCTTGAGTGTGAAAGGGGTATTGTGTGTTACATTGTCTTATATGAAACTTAAGTAACGGCAAAATTCTTGATGAACTCCAGAAACTGTGAGGAAAATAACATTTTGACTTTGCCCATAGTTGTCCTCAAATGCAGCACGGTTCAAATAACCTGCATCTATTGTCGTATAGGTCTAGTGGGGAGCTGGCATGTAGATTTGTCAAGTTTTGCTCCAACTACATTGGATGTGTTCTTACATGCATCTCAGAAATGTTTATGGTTACAATGAAGCCCTGAAAAACAAAAGGCAGACCCTGGATATGTTGGGATTTTGAGGTTTATTTGTGCCTGTTTGTTCCTTCTGTTTTTCTTGTGGTGTTGCAAAAAAAAAAAAAAAAAAAAGAGAAAAAAAGCACATACACAAAAAAAGACAAAAATATTGCTGTTAAGAAAAAGTGAACTGCTGGGTTGAAACTACACAGTGTGAACCCCAAAACCAGCTTGATGTGACAGGCGGAGGCCGGCAGGAATGAAAATTAGGGTCAGAACAGAAGTGTGCAGAACAATCAGAGCTCAAGAAAGATCATGCGAGCTTATTGTGCAATTTTCTCTGACAACAAAATTGCATCTATGAACAGGTATGGGACACCAAAATATGCAAAATGATTTCTCTCCAGTTTTACATCTTTGTAAGTTATTGTCATTAAGAACCTTTGTTGAACCATCAGTAACCCCACTCTAGAGGAGGGGATGGGAGGAAGGGTGTCTGCACTATTACAGAAAGTTGATGAGTTTTTAGTCACTGTATGGCATGCACTGTGCTTTGCAGAACTAAAAAATAAAAAGAAAGCAGAGTTTACACTCAATTAAACTTTAATTGTGAAAAGTATACATTTTCTTGCTTCATTCCCTTTATTATGAAACCTTCACAGATCAGTAGGGGTAACACAAAACTCAGAACATTACTTCCTGCCTATGATGATTTATATTATACCCTGGCATAGAAGTTCCTTGTGAGTCTAAGGAGCGTGATCCCTGGATAGTTGGAGAGCACCCTCTGGTTTCCCTTCTTAAAGATGGGAACCCCCACCCCAGTCTGCCAATCCAGAGGCACCGCACCAGATCTCCACATGATGTTGCAGAGGCGTGCCAACCAAGACAGCCCGGCAGCCTCCAGAGGCTTCAGGAACTCAGGGTGAATCTCATCCACCCCGGGGGCCCTGCTACGAAGGAGTTGTTTAACTGCCTCAGTGACCTCGCCCCCAGTGATGGACGAGTCATTTGACTCATCACAAGACTGCTTCCTCTACAGAGTGTCAGGGTCTGCGGAGGCAGGCCGTATAGAGCATGGAGGAATGTGGATCCAAAAGCAGGATGCGTGGGGGCAAACAGGGTGAAAACTGAAAGTCTTTTATTAGACTGTAATATAAAAGAAAACACTAAAATCAAAAGAAACTAAAACTAATAATATCACACTGGGAACTCACTGGAGACTATAAACTATGGAAACCAAACACTAGGAAACACTGGAGCGTGGAAAATTAGTACATGAACAAACAGACAAGCAGGGACAAAGGGAGACAATAAGTACACAGGGGTATGATTAGGGAAGTGGAGACAGCTGGGGAACACACAGCTGACCTAGATCACAGGGGGAAGCAAAACTAAATACAAAACTCAAGAAATGAGAGAAATAAAACAGGAAACAACTGAGCACAGTGACAGGAACGCAGACTTGACGACACACAGGAAGCCAGACACTGAGGAAACAAACATGTACTGTAAATACACACAACACAGGCGACAAGATACAAGAGGGAGAGAACATTATGCTGGGAAGAGCACACAGAGGGAGAACTCAGCTGAAACGCCAAGAACTGAGAACACAATTAAATATCCTTAAATGGAAAACAAAAAATATAAGCATAGGCCAAAACAGGAATCTCAGAATTATTAAATAACCAAAGCTACAGAGTCCAGAACTCAAAGTACTGGCAAATAGCCCAGGACCGTAACACAGAAAAACAGCGCAATAGACCCTTTTACGTTTGTAAACAATGATGGCGTAGGTAGCGATGCGCGCGCATTTTGGAAACGGAAATATAGCGGAGTTCAATAGCGTCTCAGTCTACCAGAAGGGATCATCAACGAAAGATCGTGAAAACTACCTGCAAAAATTAATTTTGACCACCGGCAACCAACTCCCCAATCCCTGTGGAATATTACAAGTGGCCCGGTATCCGTGGGCCGACATATACGTGTATTTGGTGGAGAAACCCAGCGAACACCAGAGAGAAGTTGCTGCACATACAAGTCACTGGATGCTTACAATTATGTTGTTTGCGGCCGTGTACTGAACGCCAAATATCATGATACAGACTCAGAGTTTTGTGGCTTAAAGGCAGAAATTCTTCCAAGTCAAAGACAAGGAAACGGGACGGCTGTGTATGAGGCTCCAGTCATTGTAAACAAGTCAGAGAGCTATGTCCTCACAGCGGATGGTACCTGCATGGCAGCGTGAGTACTTCGTCAAACGGCTTTCTTAGCTTGCTAAGAGTTTTCCGACTGCAGATATTATTGATTTACAATGAAAAAAAATACATACTGTTCCAGTCACACTGTGAGACACGCTCAACCATTCATATGTAAGTCTGCTCATACTTTTGACTGGCACTGCATATTGTAATCTATAGTGCGATTAAATATTAATTTAAAAATCAGGACTCTGAGTCCAATGAAGCCTCACCTGTAAATAGCCAGCCACACTACAGTTTAAAAGCCAAATAGCCTACCAGCTGACGCTGTTTACTTTAGATACCTGACATCCCGGTATGACCAGAGTAGATAAATAACTTTACCTGATATAAAATCGCCGCTTCAAACGTGAGCATTTCTGATCATGTCCTCAGTCCCGATCGTGTCCTCAGTCCAATTTTTATCAGTACATTTGATGGCTTGCAACCACAGACAGCTCCGTTTTCTCTCAAACAGCCGTGATCCCGTGGGATTCGGTACAACTTCAGTCTGCTTTTGGTAGAGTAGAAATTCTGACAGCCAAACACACAACAGCAGACATTTTGATGCTGATATCACTTTTAAATCACGTTTAAATGCTGCACAGTCTCCTTGTTCTTATTGATTTGAATGGAGTAGCAGTTCACTTCCATTGCCAAAATGCCAAGAGGCTGTAAAAGGGTTTATTCCACTGACACAAAGTTTTCCTTCCACCCCCTGACCATATCCTCTGTTGAAGTCAGCAGTGCCCCACCTGCACTATACACTGTGTGAGTAGAGCACCACTTTCACCTCCTGAGTCACCTGACAGTTTGCCAGAATTGCTTTTAGGCAGTCCAAAAGTCGTTTTCAATGGCTACCTATCAGCTGCCGCTGAAGTCCCAGAGGCTAACCAAACCCGATAGGTCTCCTTCAGCTTGATGGCTCCTTTCACCTCCAGTGTCCTCCATCTAGTTTGGGGATTACCATCATGACAGGCACCAACCACCTTGCAGTTGCAGCTCTGCACAGCAGCCTCAACAATGGAGGTATGGAACATGGTCCATTCAAATTCAGTGTCCTCAGCCTCCTTCAGAATGCTGTCGAAGTTCTGCCGGAGGTGGGAATTGAAGATCTCGTGGACTGGCATTCCAAGCACACCCTCACTATACATTTAGGTATGACAGGCCTGTCCAGTATCCTCCCCCACCACCTGATCCAACTGACCACCAGTTGGTGATCAGTTGACAGCTCAGACCTCCTCACCCGAGTGTCCAGAACACACAGCCTCAGATGTGAGGATACTATTACAAAATCCATCAGCAACCCGCAATATCAGGGTGTCCTGGTGCCACATGCACTTATGGGCATCCTTATGTTTAAACATGGTGTTTGTTATGGACAAACCCTTGTTTGAACAGAATTCCAATGACAGAACACCACTCGAGTTCAGATCAGGCAGGCCATTCTGCCCCCTACAGGTCTCACTGTTGTTACCCATGTGAGCACTGAAGTCTCTCAGCAGGACGAGAGAGTCACCGGAGCACCCTCGAGCATCCCACCTAGTGACTCCAAGTTCCCTGGCCGGAAGATGCAGGGAAACAACCCTGTTGTCCACTGGTTTTGAACTCCAGCGTACAGGCAGCAAGCCGGGGGGTACAAGTATATTGTTGTATCCATAATGAATTTATTCTGCATTAATTCTTGTTTCTAACAAGAATGACCAGAAAGCATTACAGCAAGCAATCACAGCTGCTCAGATCATTGGGATGCACCCTCCAAGCACTAGCTGATGCTTTACTGAGAAAGTGATAGGCTTATCAGAATTTTATACCTTCTCTTGCCAAGTTTGACAGCCTGCATGTGTGTAAATTACTGTCATGGTTGTTTTTTGACACTTCTAAGCTGGTAGACCTGTTGCTGGCCCATAATCATCAATGCACATCATCCAAGATGCAAAACTGCTGAATGGGTTCAGTCTAACACGTACGTCGAGCCAGGTCATGGCCATTTATGATCACAAAATATGATATAGCAGCAGTCTAAAAAGGCATAAGAGACATCACATTAAAATATTTAAATCTATATTAATCACATCTTCAACTTCATAAATTTGAATTAAGGGGTTTCAGATTAGGTGCTAATGAACCTTTGTAGGGTGAGCCTGGATGATTTAAACTGCTGAAATCTAGGGTCTGGTGTTCTTTTTACTGATTTACTGTGTGTGGCGTCACCCTGGGATAAGAACACATTGGGTGTCATCGTGCCAGGATCTAAGATGCCAAGAGCTCTCAAATGCACTCAGGGAAAAAAAAAACAACAAAAAACTGTGGATCCCTTCGAGTATAGTAAGGAATTTCAAAAAGACTTGAAATAAATCATCTACTAATGCTGTAGATTTAAAATGTCCATTTAGATGCCAGGAGGAGTGTCACATTTAGCACAAGAATGGATCCTTTTAGGCCAAAAGATGTCTCTAAACAATTTTATCACAAAATAAGGTAACTCTTTTAGCAGTTAGTGTCACAATGCATGCTCCTTGCTAAGTGACACTGACTGTTGATGTGTGTAGAACAAACATAGCTTTTATGGAAAACAACCTCATATCAAGAAAGATGCATGATATGACTGTTAGAGGTTGTTTCACTGCTTAAGGGACTGGGCAGCTTGCAGTCATTGATTCTCAATGAATTCTGTATCATATCCAATTGTGCCTGAAAAGAGGCTCAAATGCTTGTTTATCAACATATCTCAAAGAAGCCAAAGATTTCAGTGAGTAGTTGAGTAGTCTAATTCTGGGATTCAAATGAAAAAGGGAAAAGGTGTATTTTTAAAAAGATTATAAATAGAAAATGGACCTTCTCTTCATTCAAATCTAGTCTGTCTGCCACCCGATAAAGCCTAAATGAGTTTAATAAAGCACTGAATAAAGATTTTGTTGCCCAGAAAGAGTGCATCTTGAGCTCTTCATCGCGTTTCTCTGCCTGTCACTGCATCCGTGCTCTTGTCTGACTCCATCTACTGTGTCCAGAGATGAGAGGAGGTGGAAGAATGACTGCTGAGGGAGATGAGGGAGGTGGGAAGTCAATCAGAGGCCAAGAGAATAGGAGAAGAAAAGAAGGTGGAGGCAAGTGAGAGGAGTGGAGGGAAGGTCACAGATGTCTGAAAAGGATGCTGTGAACATCTCTGAGTCACATGATAGTCAGTAGTAAGAGCAGAGAGAGAGACACAGAAAGAGGTCAGCTGATTAAAACACACACACACACACACACCTACTTACGCATGCTCACACAGGGTGTAGTGTTAACTAGTAGATTAGGGCTCTCTACTGTTTATTCAGGAAATACTCATCAAGTAAAGGGAACATGACCAATTAAACAGTACTGTGCAAAAGCCACCCTTCATTTCTTTATAGGAAAATGGAAAATAGGTGTAGCGATTTATTGAGACATGTGCAAACATACATACAAGGCAAAAAGAGTATTCTTTAATTAGTCTTCAGGAATAGTTCTCCAGGCTTCTTGAAGGACTTTCAAAGAACAATAGATGGGTTGACTGAATGCCAGATGCATCTGTCAGGTCCTGTGCCAGGTTTTTACTGGATTTTGCAGTAGATACTTTGTTAGGCCTGCCACTTCTTCTTTTGTCCTCCACTTATCCAGTTTCCTGACATCCTTTAAGGACACACCGCACACCATGCTGAGATACTGTATGCCAGGTTTGCAGCTAATAGCTCTTCGGGAATTATCTTGTTGGTGCAAAAATACTAGTTTATGTCTGTCAAACTGTGTTTTCTTTGGCTTTGTTCATAGATTCAACTAAAGAAACTGGAACAAATGATGTGTTTTTGTAGCAGGGAGCTAATAACAAACATGCACTTTTAATTAAATTCTTTGTTAAGGTAGCTCTTATGTGTAGGTACAACACTGGTTCCACGCTTGAGTTAGGTGCCTTTCTATGCTTGAGTGAGTCACAGGGCAATGTTAAGTGGTTTAACAAGCAAAAAACATTCCCCTGAAAATTGTCAGGTACAAGGACTGGACTGAAAATAAGAGAAAAAACAGCCAGTGGCCAGAGAAACACTTTGAAAGACCGCCAGAACTCCAGAAATGGATGAACTAAATGGCAGCCCAATGATCCCAGCGGGGGCAAAACGTTTGCATTTATTTGTTGCTTTTGTGTCAACATAGCCAATATTTTGTGTTCCATTTTGGTTTGGTGTCCACCGACTCCTGATGGGAATATTTGGCTCTTTAGCCGTTAATTGCTCCACTGTGTTCAGTGGTATCTGTTAACTGGTGCTGAGCAAGAGTATTTTACTAAGAACAGCTGGTTGCTCCATCTGGAAGCAACGCTGAGAGCAATGAGAGTGAAGGAAAATAAGAAAATAGCCTGCTGTAAAATTGAAACAAAATTTGTATCCCGTTTTTATAAGGATATTTTATATGATACAGGTAGTTGGATATTGTTTTGTTTCTTTGAATACATTTTTTTATTATGCACTGTGGATCATAAAATTCCCAAATTACCTTTACTTCCAAAAGTTTCTCTGTGATTTTATTACTGGTATTACACTATTTCACAATTTTATTGCCTCTGTATCAACATTTTTTTTTCTTTAAAGGTAGATTTTAACAGCTTATTCATTTAAAAAGGAGGGCATTTAAGAGTTTTTTAACCCACAGTACAATCATTGCTTTTAGTATGTATGTATTTTTTGACAATGAACTGATATGTTTGATTTTTAAACAGACCTCAGATCAGAGCCGCACCCTTTTTCTGAAAAAAGGACCAGCTTTCAACACACTCGACTGATAGTGACTCCTGAACTGCCAGCTTTTCTGTTATTCCGCTGCATCACTGCCAGCTTCAAAGTGCCGTGATCCTGGACCAAACTTTGAAATACGGATCACAAATGTGTAATTACATAGTTATTAATGGCTCAGTGTAACATAAAGAAATGGAATCAAAGTAGTTTAACAGGTGCTGTGTAGCTGCTAGGTTTAAAATCAGTCAGAGTGCTGGATATGTGGATGCATTTTTAGCCTTTGTGTCTGTGTCTGTGTGTTGTGCCTTTGTTGTTTCCCTCAGCTGCTTTGTGGTGTCCTAATGGGGCAGGAATCATAAACAGCAGCTGTGCTCGGTCAGACCGCACACTGCACTCTACCAGCAAGCTGAGCTGGTTTTATGAAACCCACTCGAAGGTGACAGAGAGTGGCACGGAAAGAAACAATGCAATCAAAGCTATCAAATTGTGTGTTTTCTGCATGTACAGGTATTTTATTCAACTTTGAGCAGCAGTTTGTTGATTTCTCTTGTCCCTTGGTTGGGAGAACAGTCCCGACTGTAAAAACCTCTTGCATTAATTGGTGAAAAACTTAATGATTATGATCCCCAAAGGATGAATGCAAATGACTCCGGTTATTGTTTGGCATTTTGTCTGATGCCACCTCGAGGGAGACATGTTTGCTTAAGGGTAAGCTGTTTCAACAGCTTCAAAACTGATAGATTTCCGCAGCAGCTGAAAAGAACCTCCCGACATCCAGCAGAGGCCTGGGCATCCGTGGACTACAACCCCACAGGAACAGGCCAACAACCACGCCAAAACATCCAGCCATGCACCCCGGATCGCCTGGTTCATTTATGCATTGATGAGGCCAGCAGGATGTTCATGGCAACTACCTCCAAATTCTTCAACTTCACCTCAAATCCACAGCTAGACGACTGAAACTTTGACACATTGAACAATGATCCCAAATGCCTCACAGTTGTACGCCTCTGACAGCCAGTCATGCTGCAGTTTACATCCATGACTGTCTAGACGTGATCTTTGACCTTTTGGATATAAAATGCCATCATTTCTCATTTTTCTTCTTGAAAAATGAGAAATGGGGAACACATTGGATTCACAACAATGGGATGGATGTGATTACAGGAACCTTGACCTTTATCCAGCAAACTCTGAACAGTTAATCCTGAAGTCCAAGTGTCTGTACAGACTGACAACCCAAAAAATGTAATGCTTCTGGCTGCGGCTGTCCCTGGCACAGAGGCCTAATTATAGGTGGGCCCTCAACATCTATTTTAACAACAGCACAGTGAATGAAAGCAACATTTAGGGATATTTATATAAACTGGCTGGAACCAGTTTGGATTCCTAACAGGAGAAACCGTGTTAGAGGTGAAGATAAGATAAATAAGGAGGATGAAGAGCCTGGAGATGTAATAGGAGGGGGGAACAAAGAAAGATTCTGCTGATAGGATGGGATTAACTGTCCAAACCAGGCTGTCATCATCAGCACAGATCTGGACACATAGAATTAGTGGTCGTTGCTACGACGACGGTAACCACAGATACCGGCGCTAGTGTTCAATCACACGGTGAGGTCAGTCGTCACCCTTGGGAATCAGATCACCCATTATGGCCAGCCCTCTGTGGTCCATTTATAACTGTGCAACAACAAAACAGGCCCACAGGTTTTCTTGTAATGAAGAGCACACGTGCCTCAGGCTCAGATACATGTGACAGTTATGACCCAGGTCATAATTTTGTGTTATGTATCGTTTTTGTTCCTCCCTGCCTGGGGGTGGTGCTGTTGATTTTTTTTCTCTCTATGTTTTCAATTATGTAAGCTCTAGGTAGCAGCTGGCTATTGGTTGGAGACTGGAAGCACCAATTTTGAACTGTGACAGTTCACAGGAGCAGTTTGGCTTTGTCTCTTTCCTGTGTATGGCAGAGAGCAGTGCTGTGTGAACAAGTGTTTCTGACTCTGAAAGAGCTTGCTAAGCAACTGTATTCATATTGTAAATACCGTAAATATTATTATTTATTTTCTTAGAGAAGCAGTCCTGGTAGATGAAGTGGTTGGAAGCCTTTTTTCCCTTTGAACAACCCTTTCTCCTGTTTAGGTATAGAAACAACAACAAAAAAAGTATTTGCCCCCTTTCTGATTTCTTAGTTTCTTTGCATATTTGTCACACTTACGTGTTTCGGATCATCAAAAAATTTTTTATTTTAGATAACCCAAGTAAATACAGAATGATGATTTCATTTATTAAAGGAAAAAAGTTATCCAAATCTACTGTGTGAAAAAGTGTCATGGTCCCTGGCAGTGATGCCTTTTTTTTTCCTACCTCTGTTCCTCCCCCTTGTGTGTGGCTGTGTGTTGGTGGGCGCGGTTTTGGCTGGTGTCTCCTCCCCCCTCGATCAGCTGCTCTCACCTGTGTCTGATCATCTTGTTGTCCGGCTCTACTTAAGCGGGCAGCAGGCTTCCACCCGTCGCTGGATCGTTGACTGAGAACCAGTTAGTTTCGGCCCTCATCCCGTGAGTCTCTCCTATTTTTTCGTTCGTCGTGACTTACCTGTGTTTGCCTTGTGTACAGATTCCTCCCCGTTCGAGTGGAAGTCTTCCCGGAGACCGCAGCCCAGTCTTCCCCCCCAAAGCCCACCTCACGGCCTGCTCACCGCATCTCCCCTGGAGCCCTCGTCACCTTCCATCACCGGAGTCCTTTTCCCCCATTCCCAAGTCCGCCTACCTCTCATCACTGTAAATAAAACTGTGCACTAAAACCGATACCTCTGCCTCTGCTTTTGAGTCCGCAGCACCTCCAACGTGACAAAAAGTAATTGCCGCCACTTGTTAAATCATCGATAAACTGATTAACCACATTTTTTTGGAAAACTCAGTTCTATTTCAGTAGCCACGCCCAGGCCTGATTACTGCCAGACCTGTTGGATCAAGAAATCACTTAAATAGGAGCCGTCTGACAAAGTGAAGCAGGCTAAAAGATCTCAAAAAGCAACACATCGTGCCATCATCTAAAGAAACAGCTGAGAAACAAAGTCATTGACATCCATCAGTCTGGAAAGGATTACAAAGGCATTTCTAAAGATTTGGGACTCCCGCGAAATATAGTGAGAGCCATTATCCAAATATGGACAAAACTTGGAGCAGCGGTGAACCTTCCCAAGACTGGCCAGCATAAGATTGCATCGATGGCTCATCCAGGAGGTCACAAAAGAACCCAGAACAGCATCTAAAGGACTGCAGGCCTCACTCGCCTCAGTTATTAAGGTCAGTTAAGAGACTGGGCTAAAATGGCATTCATGGCAGAGTTCCAAGGAGGAAACCACTGCTGACCAAAAAGAATACAAAGGCTCGTCTCACATTTGCCAAAAAAACCCCCATCTTGATGATCCCCAAGACTTTTGGAAAAACATTATGTAGACTGATGAGACAAAAGTTGAGACAAGACAAGATGACTTGCTGTAATAGATGGAACCATGAATTCTGCTCTCCACCAGAAAATCCTGAAGGAGAATGTCTGGCCATCAGTTCATGTCCTGAAGCTCAAGCTCACTGGGCCCGTTCATGCTGGAAGACCCTCCAATGTGGCTGAATTAAAACAATTCTGTAAGGAAGAGTGGGTCAAAGTTCCTCCACAGTGATGTGAAAGACTCATCTGCAGTTATTACCAACGCTTGAGTTATGAGTAGTTAATGCAGCCAAGGGTGGCATAACCAGTTATTAGGTTTAGGGGGCAATTCCTTTCACACAGGGCCAGGTAGGTTTGGATAGCTTTGTTCCCTTAACAAATGAAATCATTATTTAAAAACTACATTTTGTATTTACTCGGGTTATCTTTGTGGTGGCAAATATGCAAAAAAATGAAGAAATCAGGAAGAGGCCAAATACTTTTTCATGGCATGGTAAGTATCATTTAATTTGAAGACATTGTCTAAAGGAATAGGGAGAGAATGCACCATAAGTCCCGTGGGCACAAAAGTGCTCCCCTAGACTCAACCATGAAGTCTGATTAAAATTAAAAAATGCTAAAAAGTTTGTTGACTTGCCCCTAAAGTGACGTTTTAAAGAGTGATGAGGCCTGTCTAACATGCACTGGCAGATCATTCCACATACAGGTTTGGTGCCGAAGCCCAGTTTTAGGTGCCATCAGGGGCAGCTGAGAGACCGGGTGGGAGTATATGAGTGTAGCAGCTCAGAGAGGTACAGCGCGGAAAGTCAATTTAGAGATTTACAAGCAAATGCAAGAATTTTAAAAAGGATCCTAAAATGAACAGGAAGCCAGTGGAGTCTGGCTAAAATGTGGGAAGTAGAAAGTACAAATACTTTGTTACTGTACTTTAGTAGAATTTTCAGATATCTGTACTTTATTTGAGTTTTTTTTTTCTGAGTACTTTTTACTTTTCCTTTCTACATTTTAACACAATTGCCTGTACTTTCAATCACCATCTTCCAATTCAATGTTGGATCTGTATATGATGTGAATTTATGTTTTTTCATATTGTAAAAAGTTCTGCAAAACAAACTGAGGTATACTAACTTTGTGTCATGTAACACTGTGGCAGGCAAGGCAGAGGACCCCATTGCAGGACACCCAAGGCAAAATTGCCAAGATAGCTCGTGAAATACTGGGTTACATCTTGGTGAATTCAGTTGTATAAATCCATAAAGATCATCAGCAGCATAGGCCAGCTGATCACAGCCTGCACACAAAGAAAATCTACTGTGGGCTGTGATTCTTTTCTTTACACCAAGCCACTACAGCCCATCTTAGGGTCCCCCCACCTGCTGAATCCCACTTTAACCCCTGACCATACTCATTTTCCTGTTTATGTGTTGAGTCAGAGGCACCCACCTACAATGTAGGTAATGGCAAAAGAAACTTAAAAATAATAATTTCTTTGTCTCTGCTCATGTTTTACATAACAGTGTTCATGCTAAGTAAATTCATTAGAATTAGAATTTAGATGGAAATAAAATTTGGAATACCATGTACTAATATTGTTTTATTATCACATTAATATAGCACAAGGTTCAGTTAGCGCTGCACAAAAATAGCAGGTAGAAAAGTCCTCCAAAGAGCTACTTTTTACTTTCTTACTTTGAGTACATTTCAGAGCCTTTTTCACTTTTACTTGAGTAAAAAAGTTGAAATGGTACTTCAACTTTTACCACAGTATTTTTTTAATACAAATATCTGTACTTCTACTTAATTACAGAATATTTGTACTTTTTCCACCTCTGGGTGAAATGTGCTTATGTTTGTAAGCATCAGTTAAAGGTATGCAGCAGCATTCTGCACCAGAGGACCCGCTAAGCCCTATGTAAAGTGCAATAATCCAAGTGGTAACAAAGGCGTGGATTACTGTTTCAAAGTCTCACCTCTGGAAAACTGCCTTTATTTTGGGCAGCTGCCTCAGGTGAAAAAAGCTTGACTTGACTACAGCGTTGAGCTGGCTATCGAGCTTCAGGTGCCACAGGGCGAGAGGCAGGGTACACCCTGTACAGGTTGCAACCCTGTTGGAGGGCTAACACAGAGAGACAGACAACCATTCACACTCACATTCACACCTATGGGCAATTTAGAATCACCATTTAATCTAACCACACGTCTGTATAGCAGTGGAAAGAAATTTCATGTTTTCTAAGTATGGGGCCCAATGGTAGTAAATAGAGAAAAGAAGTGGGCCTAGAACCGAGCCCTGTGGAAGCCCACACACAAGTGAAAAAGTGGAGGACACAGAACCACCAATTCCCGCACAGAACATCTTACTTGTCAAATATGACTGACACTATCTCAGTGCTGTGCCCCCGATTCCCACCCACTGCTCCAGTCGAGCGATTAAGATTTTGTGGCCCACTGTGTCAAAGGCAACAGTTAAATCTAAAAAAAAAAGCAATACAGTCACCTGAGTCAGTAGCTAAAAAGATCTAATTAAAAACTCTAAAGTGCCGATTCAGTGTTATACAGGGGTTTAAAACCTGATTGGAAAACTTCAAAAATATTTTGTTCATTTAAAAAGGCCATTAGTTGACTGTAAACTAGCTTCTCGAGGATTTTTGATTTGGAAAAAAAAAAGAAGGCAGTTTAGAAATAGGCCTGAAGTTATTTTTTTTTAATTAGAGGCTGCACAACTGCATGTTTAAAATTTACAGGGACCACCACAGGACCAATGTCTGCCACCACTTTGCTGAAACTTTCGTGAACCTCTAATGTGTACAAGCATCAGTGCAACAGCATCATAAACTCATATTAATCCCCGTTTAACTGTATTAAAGCAGACGATTGGCTGTCTGGGGTACGGGGCAGGACACCCACCATCTTTGCCATTAAAAACATTCTCATATAAATTTAAATTCTCCAGTCTTTGAGTTTATGTCTCTCTTTTAATGTATCAAGCCTGTAAGAAACTCTTCCTTCATACAGTATAACAGACTGGACTGTTCTTTAAATATGGGTGCAAAACTATCACAAGCACTTAAGGATCAGCTGACTCAATGCAATACATTCTCATACTTAAGTTGAAGCACAAAGTATATATTTTAATTTGAATATGACAGCCATTAAAGATGAGGTTATGATGGCTATTTCCTTTTATCGTAAAGAACTCTTTAGAAGAACCTAGGAGACGATCTAGTGTAATAGGAAACATCCTATGTGCTGTTACATTATACAACTGGTTATCCAGAAGTTCCTTAAGATGTTAGTGCTGGCAAGAAATGGGTTAACAAAATGGCTGAGCTGGTGCAAAGAAGGATTAGAAACCTAAAGAATAACGCCAGCAGGGAAGGTGTTATTTTAGCTCACAGGGAAATAAGGGGGATTATAACACCCTGTTAGAGTAAAGAAAAGCAGATTAAATCAGTAGAGGATGATGGTGACAAAGAAATGTGTCAGGGTGCACAGCAGTGTCCCAGATATCAGTACGGGGTTAAGTGCAGGTGTTGTTCCTCAGAGCAGGATTTATGTTACAGAACCGGGTTAATAAAGGAAGCTGTTTGTTGCTTTTAGGGTCAGAAAGATTACCTTGAAAATTCATGAAAGGACTGTGACATTAACTGCATTAATGGTAAAAGATACACTCTAAACATAAATGGCCAAGAATGATTTGTATTTCATTTTGCTTTGGAGTCTGTGGAAATGTATCTGAGGTGGAAAATGGCATCATCCTATTCTTTGGTTAGTGTGGTTTCTCGGGTGCAGAATAAAACTAAATTTTCTTATTTCCAAGAAAGATATATTGCTATTTATTCATTTATTATTTTGACATTTTAAACTCTGAACAAAGATAGTCTACTTGTATCTCTTTGCATGCAGTCTTCATTGCTAAACTCCAGCTTCTTAATTAAACCCACAACACTGTGGCAGTAGAAATAAGTTGCAAACATGTTTCTATTAACCTGGTGAGCCTGATCAAGTGTCTCTTTTCCATTATAAAAAAGGAAAGTTGCCTGATGTGCCTAAATATACTGTAAGAGCTGCGAGAGTTATATAAATGGAGTGGGCCACTAAATGATGGGCTTAAACTCATTATAAACCTAAAGACTGGCATCTTCAGCATGATAATCACCCTTTAATAAATACACCTATGAAATCTAATGCAACGCAGGAGCTCTGCCATGAATTCTACTCTTTTGAAACTTTTCCATCATCGTGATGTTAATTCAACTCTCCGTTTATGGCAGTGTTGGTGGGGAGTGGTCTACAAACCAGCAAAAACCCAACAAAGGCAGATTGCTTTAATATGCCCCCTGTTGCCCTTCTACATCATTTCCTTATGTAGTTCTCCACCTCTTTCAGCACACCAGCAATTTTAAGATTGCCGCATGGATATCCTGCAGAGATCACTTGCCAGTGGGCACGGAGCCAGAACTACTCCTCTGTGTCAAAGGGGTGACCCTTCAACTTGTCTTCTCAATGAATGGCACCAAAATTGAATTGTTTCCACTAAAAAAAATATCTCCCAGATGGCTCAGGAAGTTATAGTGGAACCCCACATTGACAGTCTGACCATAAATTCATAGTGCACAACCCTGTTGGTGTCAGGCGCTTCCACTAAAAACTTCTGTTGGCTTCTGGGTTGCAGCCAGAGACCCAACTCATCACCAGTGCTGACAAAGTGTCTCTGCACAAAACCCCATTTACAGCCCAAAACATCTGTTTTAGGTGGCTTTTCACACACTGGAAGGGGCTTAGGCACTTACAATTATAGTTAAAGTAAGTGCCTACCTATGAGGCAGCAAAAAATGAGCCAAAAACTGCAGTTTCCCTTACAACCACTTGAGGCTAACTCCAAAAGTATGTAAATTCCCTTAGACTACCATGTTAAAATGTCCAGCTTTACAGCATTAAAAAGCTAAAATTTTACAGCCTGGTACTATGAAAAGTTTACCCCTCTTTATGAAACTGTAAGGTGGGTGAATTTGTTTTAACTCATCCATCTGGATATTGTTCCTCTGACTTTTAACACAGACAGATGTAAGTGTCTCACTTACAGTCCCACTCAGCTCTGCCTCACCTCAGCTAATCGGCTATAGTCGCTGAACTGAACCTCTCAGCTGCATTTGCACTGTTTGTGGATTTCGGAGCATTTTTAATGCAATTGTCTGATAAAGAAAATGGCCTGCTGTGTGGTACAGCCTGACTAAGAAGTTTTGGTGAGTGAAATTCAAGTATTTTATTGATCTGTTGCAAATATTGTAAGTGACTTCCAGCTCTATAAAGCTAATGTGGTAGCTAGCAGCCAAAATGCTAACGGTGAAACTTTAAAATGCAGTGCCCAAAACCAGCGGAAGACGTCATGGCGGCCGAGTCTGTGTTTTATGTGAAGGCTATGGTCCATTCACTCCACTAACCCTTTGCACTGAGAAATACAAAGCTGGGAGGTGTAGTCCTATGCCATAGGTAATTAGGAGCACTTAAATGTGCGATGCTATTCATTGATTATAGCTCCACCGTCAACACCATCTACCCCTACAAACTTACCACCAAGCTGGACCTCCTGGGCCTAAACACATACCTGAGCATCTAGGTCCTGGACTTCCTCACTAGCAGACCACGGACCTCTGAGCGTGGGGGAGTGGGTCTCCTCCAGCATCACCCTGAACACTGGCGCACCACAGTGTATTGAGCCCCTTCCCCTTCCTCTTCTCCCTCTACACACAAGACTGCAAACCCACCCACAAAACCAACACCATCATAAAGTTTGCAGAAGACACCATCTTGGTAGGCAGGATTACATCTAGTGCTGAGGCTGCCTACAGAACAGAGGTCGAGAACCTGGAGAACTGGAGCCAAGAGAACAACTTGATCCTCAACGCAGCACAGACGAAGGAGCTGATCCTGGACTTCAGGAGACTGAAGTCCCTCGTCCATTGCCCGATCACAACCAGCGGCAAGAGAATGGAGGTCATGCAGAGCAAGTACCTCGGGGTCAACATCAGCCATGACATGACCTGGACTGTCAACACCACAGCGACAGTCAAGAAATGTCTGCAGAGGCTTCACTTCACTTCCTGATCAGGCTTCACTTCCTGAGGTGCTTGAAGAGTGCGCAACTCCCACAACAGCTGCTGGTGAGCTTCTACAGGTCAGCCATCCTGTCTGTCCTCACATACTGTATCTCAGTATGGTACTGTAGCTGCACTGCAGACAACATGAAAGCTCTCCAACACATCATCAAGACTGCTGAGAGGATCACCAGCACTCAGCTCGCCAGACTAGAGGACACATAGAGGACCCGCTGCACCAGGTGGGTTACAGCCATAATAAGGGACAGCACGCTTTGCCTCTTCACCCCCGTACCTTCTGGGAGGCGCTACAGGACACTGTATGCCCAAACCTCAAGCCTGAAAAGCAGCTTTTACCACAGAGCTGTCACACTACTGAACACTGACAATAACACACACTGCCTTCACATCCACTTGCACATCCACTGCGCCACTTTAGCACACTGCAGTCAGTCGTAAATAAATCGTTTATTCCCATTTATACTGCTGCTCACTGTAAATATTGAATCATACTACCTTGCTTACTGTAAGCAGTAATCTAATTTCTATCTTGTATTTATTATTTTGGCACTAGGAGGATGGCTCCAACAAAATCTCACCGTATCGTGCAATGACAATAAAGCTATTTTATCTTACCTTAAATGTAGTGCAGACCAGTACACTACCTTCAACCAGTATGACCCCAGTAAATATATACAGTAGACTTATGACCTTTAGCCGTTCAGCAAAAACAACAGCTCCTTGATAAAAGCAGTGTTTTTGGCAGAGGTGTTGAATTGGGCTGCATTAGAAGCAGTCAGTGAGTGTGTACTGCCTTTTTTCTACCTTCATTTTGTGCTGTTGTCTTATCATTTCCAGCATCTCCTCTCCTGTCCTCTCCACCCATTACCAGATGTGACCTATCACATGTCCCATCTGTTTAATGCACCTCATATCTCCAACAGTGCCATCTCCCCAACAAAGTCCAGGCTTTTTTCTCTCTCTCTCTCGGGCTGCGCACATGCATGCAGTGACAACATTTGGTACTGATTACCTCTTCACTATCTGCTGTATCTTGGCTCTCTTATAGTCATCTTCTTCGGGCCATACACAACATCTGCCTCTGTCACCACATGTCTGTTTGCCGCTGTGATGTTGTACGTTGACAGTTAGCCAGCGTTGTTGCACTTTAGAAGACAAAACTGATACTGTTATCAGAGACATGAAGATCAGTGGACAGCAGCTGCATGCAGTATAGGTCACACAGTGTGGTGTGATTGGCTTCTATATTTATGAGGTTTTCTACCTAGATGGTGTTTTTTTTTTTTTTTGCTGTGAAGCTGACTGCATTATTTATTTATATGCTAAACTCAACTCCAGATTAGGACTGACCTACTTATCTTTTCAGATACCAAAGCTTGCCATTTTCCCCACACTATTTTTCATCAAGCAGACAAATTTCAGCAACTCTTCCTTCCATCCCTCTGTCTCCTTTCTTGCCTGCCTTATCATCCCTTTATTTTGCATCTTCGTGTCCCCTCCTTGATATGCAGCCTGTTACAGTCACTTCTGTTGCTATGACGAGTTTGTTGGTGCGAGAACGGAGCATTGTGTTTTCCAGACCACCACAAAAGATAGAAAGATGAAGGCTGAGAAAATGGTGATCACGATGATGAGCAGGAGGAGAAATACAAAAGCAAAATAGGGCAAGGCGAGTCTGAAACAACAGGAGGTGAAGAAAACAACAGGAAGAGGAAGAAATGCATAAAGAAACAAGGAGGGGATGAGGTGCAAATGTGAGGAAGAAGTGTCAGACATGTTTGTGATTGTAGAGGTTCAAGATGAAATTCTAGTCTCTGTTCCCAAAATGAGAGTGAGGAATCTGAATGTTGCCCCCTTACTGACAAGGTGCTAATGAGCAAAGCATTAAACCTCACTGACTGTGAAGATGTGCCAGCATACGTCTGAATGAGGCTAATTCTGAAAAACAGTTCAACCATCCATGCGTCAGTTAAACTGAATTTCTTTGACTGGCCACTTGAGACTTGCGCTAAATGTGAGTCAGTCAGTACCAACAGATTTATGCTACAAACACATTTGGCAAAACAGTGGTTGGACACCACAGCACAACCCAAATTTTTGTGACTGTGCACAATGAACTTGCTGTCTTGTTGCCTTTGAAATGGTTACTTTGGGGACCAGGTCTGTGACCACTTGCAATCAATTGCCAACTTCAAAGTGACTTTGCTGCCTCAAGATGGAGATCATTGAATGGGGTCAATTAAGTGCAATCTGTATATAATAAAATTAACTGTGATAAATCGGTGATTAACTGTGATTAACTATGATAAATGTGACAAATTTGTGGCCGTCTACAAACACAAAAATTCACATTAAAGAAAAAAGACCTTGTATTTTATATAATAATATGACCTGAATACAGCCGGTTGGCAACCAGCTGAGTTGAGTCCTGCGTTGCAAAGAGATGTGTTACAGATGCGTAACCCATGTAGATTGATTGCTACATGTCGGCAATCTGTCAGCATTCATAAATTACATGGCAGATCTTTGCCAATCTGTCTGAGAGTGATTGCACTAAGTCCGAGTTTGGAGGCGTGTTGCCTCCCACCAGGCAACCTGTGTCTGGTGGGACTGAAAGTGATAATCCAGAGGTTGAACGTCTGTGTGACCAGTTGGTTGCTACCAGTAACCCTACTTGCAATTGTTTGCCAAAAGTAAAAAATTCTGTGCAGTCACTAGGCAACCAGTGGTATTTTCTAGTCACAAGGAGTTTGCCGTCCTGTTTTCACTCCAGCGTGACTGCACCATTATTAAAATGTCAAAGTGCCTAACATTAGAGCAGAAATAACATTTTTTGCAAATTTTCTCCTTTGTGACAGCTCTACTGGTTGCAGGGGCAGGGGTTAAGTTTTGTTAATTTAATGTACCTGTTTAAAATAAAGGTTTGCAAGGTTTAAAAGTTATGCAATATCGAGTGACTGCCTGCTAGGCGTCCGTTAATTGGAAATGCTGAGCTAGACCTCTTGACCATTTTTGAGCTGTTGGTGCCTTTTGGAGCATTTTTAAGGCAATTACCTGCCAAATAACACGGCCTGTTGTGAGGTTATCTGTACTTGAAGGCTACCGAAGTAGTCTGTGGTTCAGTTCTGGTGAATGAAATACTAGTATTTGAATTGCATGTTACTTCTCACTATCTAGCAAGCATTTTTTTAAAAAATTTAATATTTATTGAAAGCTTTCCAAGTTAAACATAGGTTAACAATAAGAAAAAGAGAAAGAAAACATTGACTTATCAGACAATTAAGGAAAAGCCCACTGACTTGAGGGCAATGAAAAATAAAACATTCTCTAGGGGTTTTGCACAAGATTAAGAATATTTAACATAAGTTAATTATATCCGAATCTGAATCATATCCGACTCAAAAATGTTTTACTTTTTTCTCCCACCGCCATTCAGTGTTTTCCAGATTGGATTACTTTTTTATGTTTCATTCAGAAAGGCACAGAGTAATTGATTGTAGCATAGGGGTTAGAGATACTATTTAGCAAGCATAAGTGTCTTTAAACTGCAGCCATGCAGTCTGATGAAGCACATTACTAATCAATCTTAACTAATTGCTTAGCAGTCCACATCTCTCTCAAATACAACCACGTCTGGCTCACTTAGTAGATGCTGCATGTAAGAAGAGTAGGACAAGGATGTAAAAAAGCAGTCACACATACTGTCCTGTTTTGTTGGTGATGATTCATCAGTTTCATCAGGGTTCATCTCAAAAATAACCCCACAATCGCACTTTAATGCTGTCACTGTAATTTCACTGCATGTCACTTGTGGGTAAAATGTGACTGTGGAATCACTGTATGAAAGAAGAGAAATGTTAATATAATGCACAAAATCTCTGTTTGTTTGTGTTATTGGCTTCAAACATCTCCAGTGTGATCAGTAGTTGATCAACCAAAATTGGCACATGGTAAATTTATGCCTCTATAGCCAAGTTTATGATGTCATCATGTGGCCTAGCAACCACCTATCAACAAGCTAAAATGTCCCATTTTATAAATACATTGTTTCATTTTATTTTCACAGCAATAACATCATCACATTGCCTGGCTATTAGCTAATAACATAGCAGTCCACACGCTCAAATACAACCACTACAAAAAAAAAAAGAAAAAAAAGTGGGCAATGGATGATGCAGTTCTGATTTTGACCATCTTTTATATACAGGCTATAAGCTAAGCCCACACAGTATATTTAGCATATACAGCACACACTGCATAAGCATGTATTTCAGGAAGACGAGGAAGAAAAGGATGAAACTAGTCAACACTTACTGTCCCATTTTTGTTGCTGTTAATTCGTCAGTGTCATCAGGGTTCATCTCAAAAATAACCCCACAGTCACGCTTTCATGTTGTCATGGTAATTTCATAGTCTAATTTTTCCCACACGTGGCAACCAGCCGCATCAGAACACCAAAAATAAATAAATAAGAAACAGTGTCAAGGAAAGATTGTAGCTGTGATGGAAAAGCAGATGTCTGTGTCAAGAACTTAAAGTGTGCATAATGTCACCAAACTGCTGCACTGCAGTTTAAGTGCAATTTTGTTGAAGCCAAATGGCGTCACATGTTCTGAAATCTTACTTGTGCCTGCATGGGTTAGTCATTCCTGACCTTGATGCTCCGGTTCTGCCTTGGAACAAATTGGTTTCTCACTTAGAAATGACGCTGCAGTTTCTCTTTTGCAGAGGGATTTGTAAAGCGCTTCCTTGAAAATGACACCGCACGCAGTGTCACTCTCATATTGTTTGCATGCTTTTCTTTCCTTTGTTTCTACTTTCAGGCATGTGTACATTTATTCTGCGTGTGCGTAGAGTCTAGAGTTGTTAGGGGCTTCAGAGATATTTATGTCAGGTGCCTTTGTTGGAGGAAAAAAAAAGAAGCTTCCTTTGTGGGCTTTTTAATATGACCACACATAAATACACACACAACCATATTCATACAAGCCCACACAGACACAGAACATTCACACCAATTGTTATAAATTGGAGTGGAACAGCAAGGTCACATTTTTTTGTGTGTGCCATGACACCCTCCCTGAGAAGATGACAAAATGGAGAGAAAGAGGGCCAAGGCGATAAAGGGAGAAGACGGGCAGATATTTCTTGGTGAATGATTATTTCTCCTTGACCCCAATTAGAACAGCAGGATCATATGATTATTATTTTTCTGGGGAAAAATTAAAAATCTATTCTGCTGTGAGGATTGCTGAGGAGAGGAATGGGAACTCAGTGGGGAAAAAACAGTCTTTCACACTGTTGCAATAAGAGCAAGGATACTAAGTGTCCTTCTGCCTGACACTTGTGTATGATGAATGTTTGTCTTTTTCTGGCAGCAAATCTCGAGTGAATGCCTAATATGAAGCTCTATTTATAGAGTTCAAATGGGGTTACAGATGCTACCAGTCTGATACACTGCTCAAAAAATTAAAGAACACTTTGAAAACACGTCCAACCTCAATGGGGAAAAAAAAATCATGCTGGATCTCTATACGGTTATGGACTGGATAATGTGTTAGGAACGAAAGGATTCCTCATCATTTGATGGAAATGAAAATGATCAGCCTACAGGAGGCTCAATCAAAGACACTCTGAAATTCAAAGTGAAGAAATGATGTGGCAGGGGAGTGCATTTTGCTGAAATTTCATTGCACCAACTCAAAATGGTACTCAGTGGTTTGTATGGAGCCATGTGCTTGTGTGCATGCCTGACAACATCGGAGCATACTCCTAATGAGATGACAGATGTGTCCTGGGGATCTTCTCCCACCTCATCCAGAGCATCACTGAGCTCCTGGACAGTCTGAGGTGCAACCTGGCAGTGTTGGATGAAAAATAACATATATAAAATCACAAAATGCCCCAGAGGTGTTCTATTGGATTTAGGTCAGGTAAGTGTGGGGGCCAGTCAGTGGTATCAATTCCTTCATCCTCTAGGGATTGCCTCTCACCAAATGAGGCTGGGTATTGTCGTGCACCAGGAGAAACCTGGAGCCCACTGCACCAGCATAGGATCTGACAATGAGCCCAAAGATTTCATCCCGATGCCTAATGGCAGCCAGGGTGCCGTTGCCTAGCCTATAGATGTCTGTGTGTCCCTCCATGGATATGCCTCCCCAGACCATCACAATTCACCACCAAACCAGTAATGCTGAATAATGTTACCGGCAGCATAATGTTCTCCACGGCTTCTCCAGACCCTTTGACGTCTGTCAGTTCAGTTTTACACCATTGCTTTGGAGAAGGTGGTGAATCAGCTGACAGGGTTAACAAATACATACAGTATTCTGTATTGTCATACATATGGACGTATTGCTCTTCTTGCTGACATGCAGCTCACTGTTAAACATATCATTTAGCCAAGAGCTCAATCATATTACTGCCAGGTTATCAGTTTAAATCAGGCTCAGTTTACAGACTCTATGAGCCTTCATGGTGCTAACCCTTCCCCCTACATGGATGCAGATAAACTACTGCCTTATAACCTACTTATAACACACACACACACACACACACACTTCTGAGAGAAAAATTTCTTGCTGCTTCTAGTTTCACTGCATCTAATTGTGGGCTTTCGCCACAAAGTCACTTAGTTAAGCAGCAGCAGAGGTGTGATAACAGATGGGTATCTGCACATCTGGCTATTCCATTAATAGGAGGTAGGCGTACTGCTAATGACAATAAAAAGAGTGATGATGAATTTGAGAAAAAAAATTTATTCTCTCAATTTATTCTGTATGCAGGTGTTAACGTCTGCATAGAGCGCCGCATTTACTGCCATTTGTTATAGAGCTGTAGTCCAGTAAACAATGTTACGTGTTTAAAGATTCACAATTAAACAGGGCTAGAGTGGAAAGTCATGCTAAAAGCTCCTTGAGGATGCACTTTGAGCTAAATTAGAGCATAATAGTAGCATGCAAAGTTAACACGCAGGAAGCAGTATTTAGATTTGATGTCTTATCGGGCTGTAAATTTAACAGGTTCACAGGAGATGAATATCTCTAAAATATTTTCAAGCATAATTATTCAGATGGTTTAATCTGAACTAAAAACATCAGTCTCTGTTTTTTTTAATGCAATGCTATGGTTAGATTAAATATATCAAATTAAAATAGCTATGGTAGAGGCTGGTAGCAATATCAGTCTGGATGCCAGAGTCACACTGATGTTTATGAAACTTGTGCTTTAGCTCATGCCCAAATACAACCTTTAAAGAAACCTGTTTCTGTGTATTTTTGTCACCTCCAATAGGAATTTTGAGATGCTCTTCTTAAAAGAGTGGCATCATTCATCTTTTCAAAGGAGCAGGCGAGGGGAAAGTGCTCCAGATTTTGCTTTATAGTGTTAAGGTTTATTTATTTCTTTGCTGTGGCAGAGAGGTGGTAGAAGAAACAACTGCAAGCAAAAGGCTCCAAAAAGGATGATGCCTTTTAATGCACTTTATCTTCAAATATAGACAGTAAGAGAAAACTGCATTGGACCTTATATGACAAATATGACAGGGGTGCTCTGTACATTGGCCCATCAGGCTATAAAATATTTGAGCAGCTACTTGATAGATTGTTATGCAATATAGTGTAGATATCTGTATTCCTTGGAGGATAAGTCTGAGTGATTTTACTTGTTAATTTATATTTACTCTTCTTCAATATACTTGGAAAAAATATCCGAACTATTTAAGGGCAACACTGGGAGCTGAGGACAGAATTTCGTTCCACTGCATGTAAATGTGATATGAATGACAATAAAGAATCCTTGAATCCTTTACCTCAAGGACCTGCTGCATGGAACTTTTCCAATATACCTATAATAGGATCTGAAAGCCTCAGCTCTACATTGTGCTAGCAAAATATTAGCATGCTAAAGGCTGTGCTAACATAGTGACCTGCAAAACCAGCACGTTAACGTACTTGTGTTAGTATTTAGCTCTGGAGCCTCACAGAGCTCCTAGCCTGGACATGCTCCTGCAGGTTTTATTACCAGTGTTGATGTGGGATTGTAAATGAAAATTTAATTGCTGCAATGAAACACCTCCGCAGTTGTGACGCATCGATCGTACATCCAAACTCTGAAAAACAATTCAATATGACAATTACATATATTTATTGAATTTACACCACAGAATCAAGCGCTCCAAGTGAATTTCCTTTTTACATGATCCTGGTCACTGTGCTTATCTCTCTCCCTGTGCATCTTTGCTCGCGTGTATGTGTGTGCGTGTGTGTGTGTTGTGATGGTTAAATGGGTGCCCACAACTTGGCAGAGTTCTGTTTAGACCTCGCTATGCATCTCAATGACTGCAGGCACACTGCAGAATGAGTCAAGCACTGTCAACACTGGAGAGCGCATTCAGTCTCCTCACTGGCTCTGGGTTTGAGTTTCTAAAGGCTAAGGCGTGTATGCGTGTGTATGTGTGTTGAGATAAGTGCGTATGGGTGGAGGCACAAGCAAAAGAAATATTTTGCAAACCATCTTTCTGAATCATCTCCAACAAAAGATGGCCTTTTAATCCATAGGCCTCGGAAACTTCTGCTGCTCTGCAAACAGCGACGTCACCGTGTTACTCTGACTTTTGTGCTTGTCTGTGCTGTTGTTTTGGTAACCTGTATGTCCAGTGTCATTAGGAGTAAATTACCTGTCTGAAAAAATTGCACGACAGCTCATTTGGCTCATCACTGACGGACGTGTAACAATATGCCGTAACTGCCTCACCGTGCTCTGCAGAAGCATTTAGAACTGTAAACCATCCAGTCACATTATATCTCTGCTTGTAATACAACCAGCCAGTATGTGCAGTACCAGTGCGTAAACCGTTAGAGGTTTAATACAGTCAGTTTTCTATTACTAAAACTTCACTTTTTAAATTTACATAAAAATACCACCCCCTTATCATCAGGGCTTATGTAAATAGATTTACAGTCGTGGTCAGAAGTTTGCATTCACTCATTGTGGCTGTGAATGCTTTTAATCGTTTCTTTGAACTGCTCCTTTTCCAGGGTGGAATGACTGTACAGCATACATCTTTAATGACTTTAAAAAAACAGGAATTGCCTGCACAAGTTTGAATTTATTTTGGATTGTCTCTAATCCACACAGGGTCAAAAGTGCACATACAGCCTCAATTACTTTATATACCCCCCCACACACACACACACACACACATACACACATACACACAGACACAAACTAATATTTGGTTAAATGTCAAGTTGCATCTCGACCAGATGCTTTTGGTATAATTCTGGCTGGATATTTGACCACTCTTCTTGGCACAGTAAATTGGTTGCTTTCCTTGCATAGAACCATCTTTTTATAAGTGTTTGTAAACTTCTGTCCACAACTGTACCTTGTTTAACCAAATGCAAGCTGGTTTTTAAATCCTATTTGCTCAAAGGAAGTAGCAAGTAGTTAATGCTGTATGAGCATGCTGTGGGCAGTTTTACTGGATATTGAAGGTCAGGCTATTCAAACTCTTGTTAAGAAACACATAAAAGATCTCATCTAGATTGTAGCTTTTGGTACCGCAATGTATTGTGGCACAAATAACAGCCTTTCCCCAGGTTTCTCTCGCTCTTTTGCAGCCCCACATTAAGCTCCATTAGGCAAATTTCCAGTTGCACTGACCTCAGAGGCAGATTTTCTCCTCTGAAGCACATTTGATCAAAATCCTGTAAAATGGTCGGTATTTCGACACTATCACATTGTTTTCATCATCACTTTCTGTGCCTTCATGTCCATCCACTCTCTGTTATTTTATACCAAAAGTATAGCAATGTAGGGGTCACAGTCTAAGAAGTGGTGTTCCAATATCTAGTATGGTGCCCATTCAATTCAGTGAAAGCCATCTGGTGCATATGCTAAAACAACTTTCCTCTCTCATGGTTCATTGGCTCATCCCTGCACCTGTATTTTAGATATATTTTGACTTAATATAATATATCTTAATGTCATTATTCTTATTCTAGGCTTCAGAAAGTTTTTCCAAATCATGATTAAAGAGTTATAATGGACCTTGTTTGCACCTCAGGATGACCTGTCAACTTTCTACAAAGAAGAAAAAAAGGCTTTTTGGAAGACTGCAGAGGACTCCTTTGAGTTGCAGTGCCTCAGCTGGCAAGCTGTGACTGCAGAATCCCAACAAGGGTTAAGAAAAGTGAAGCACTACACCTCTTTCTGTCAGAAAATACAGTTTAAATTACTGCTGCTAGCCTCTCATTGGCTTCTATGTTCTTTTCCCAGATGAACCCTCAGCTCATCAGGTGGCTGATAACTCTACCCAGAGCGCAAACTAAACACAAAAATGCAGCGTTTAGTTACTGCTGTTGATGTTTTTCATTATGTAAAGCACTTCAGATCGCCTTTGTGGTCTTTTGAAATGTGCTTCACAAGGAAACTTGCATCACCTGCAGGTAAAGCTAGCAATTTTAAATCCTGCTGACTTGGCTAGACTGACCATTTCTCTTTACTCTGATTCTTTAAAGGCTTGATCTCATCAATCTTATTCATAACTTGGGAAAAGACAAAACTCTGACTCATTGTTGCAAATGCTGTAACATGGACAAACATAGAATTTAATCCAGCAAACAAAGCCAGGAATTTAAACCATGGTAAGTTGCTCTTTTTCTTCTGTAAAAAAATGAGCAAAACACAAAGTCACAATGATACAGGCAGCGAGCTTGACTCAGTTGAATTCACAATAGAGGTGAAGACAAGCTGACTACTGCCTGGTTGTCACTGACGTGGCCGTAGTTGACTTGGCAACCAAATCTCTGTGGGATAGTTGGAGAGAAACAGACAGATGATTATTAAGATCTTTTAAACTGTTGCAGCTATTTGTGTGCATGTCAGCACTGGTTATGTTTGTGTATTTGCATATGTGTCTTTGTGTGGTTTTTGAGCAATAGAACTGGTGCATAGGAATGCCAAAAAACCCCAAACAAACTGCATTTAGCTAAGAGCATAATTTAGTGAAGAAGTCACACCTGTGATCCTGTGAGTTTTTCTGTGGAAAAGCATCTTTTTCTGCATATTGTCATCATTCAGTGGGTGCAAAACTCTGCTTGTTGTTTTACTGAAAGCTTGAAGGACACTGCAACATGACAGCAGTGCAGCTGTCCATTTTAGTTCCTTTGCCTCCTCCTCCGCCACCTCCACCTCTCCTCCTCCTCCTCCTCCTTTTCTTGCCTGGCTGCTAATCATACGTGTTTCTCTCTTCCCATCCTCCTCAACACTGTCATCCTCCTCCTCCTCCTCCTCCTCTCACTTTTTTCCTCCCTCTCTCTCTCTTGACTCATCATCCCTGTCCTCCCTTCCTCTAACGTCCTTCTCCGTTTATTTGAGATACAGGACCCAAGGGACTAGAGGCTGCAGTAAAACAAGTCTGATGGATCCAATATGTCCTGATGAAAGTCCTTGACCAAAATTTCAACAATATATAGAGGAAACCTGGCATAAATCTGAAGTCTAGTGGAACATATAGGATCATTTCTGTCAGTGCTGAAAGGAAGAAGTTCTCTACCATTCACACTGCTCCCAAAACACCATCAACCTTACGATCGAGAAAGATAAAAGAATTCTAAGCTTGCAGCAAGGTTAGGTGCCGCATCTGTACGTACACATGGGGGTGGTATGGGTGGACCTCTGTGATGTCAGGGAGTGAATGTCCATAAGGAGGTTGTGTCAGTGAGGTTGTAAATGTTTGATGGGGTTTGATCTCACCATCTGTCCACTACTGCTGGCAGACAGAGAAAGAGAGCTACAGAGAGAACGGGTTAAAACAAGCATACAGTAATTAAAACATAGAATGAAATTATGTTGGCATGCTAAGCATGAGTGGTCAATCTTACCATTAGTAAGATAGACCACTCATTTTTAAATGCATCATTCCTGTACATTTGGTCTAAATTTCATTGGACATAAGTGTCATGATTAAGGGTGTTTGATGGTAATCTGTATGCAGTTGGGCCATAAATATTTCTGATCACAGAGTGTAGTCTTGTACACTTCAGAATTCATCCTGCTGTTTCTATCAGCACTAACATTATCAATAAAAACTAGTGACCCAGTTCCGCTGGCAGTCATACATGCCTGTGCCATAACATTGCCTCCACCATGTTTGACAGATAATGTAGTAGGCTTTAGCTCACCAGCTGTTTCTCTCCTCATTTTGGTTTCATCTGTCCAGAGAAGTCTTTTCAGAACTGTGCAGGCTCTTTTTTCCATTCATGAGGGCATCTTTTGATTGTAGACTTTGACAAAGATACTCCTACTGCCTCAAAAGTGATCTTAACTTGGTTAGATGCTGTGAAGTTATTTTTCTTAACCTAGTAATTCTGCCATCATCCACTTGAGTTTTTTTCTGCAGTCTTTCTTTTGGTGTTACTGAGCTGGTCAATACATTCATTCATTTTAAGAAAATACCAGATTGTTGATTTGGCTGCTAGTAAAGTTTTTGCTGTTACTCTGTTATATCATGGTGTTTCAGACCAATGATGGCCTCCTTCACTTGCATCAAATAAGTCTTTGAACCTCAAGAGTTCCAGTGAACAGCTACCAAATGCAAGTTGAACACTTGGATAAGTCCAAGATCTTTTATCTAATTTGTTAAGGAATAATGAGAAAACAGATCTTACCATCCCATGAAACTGCTTGTCAGTCAATTTTCCAATTAATGCTGAGCCTCTAAAAAAATATGGGGGACTATGTATGAACATATGATTCCTAAACAGTTAATGCAAAATGTTTGTAAAAGCTCTGAATCTCTGAAAACCTCTGAAAACAGCAGAATCATCATCACTAATCTAATTATGTGGCAACTCAGCCACCAATTAGTAGGCCACATGAAATCATAGAGTGGGGTCAGTGGATGCTGAGGCATATAGGCACATAGGTCAGAGGTTGCCAAATTTCTGCAGAGTCATTTGCTACAGACCTCCAAACTTCAAATGGCTGAGCAGCTTCATCCAAGCCTTACATCACCAAGCGCAAAGCAAAGCGTTGCATGGAGTGGTGTAAAGCACGCCGCCACTGGACTCTAGAGCAGTGGAGACGTGTTCTCTGGAGTGATGAATCACATATCTGATGTGCGAGTCTGGGTTTGGTGGTTGTCAGGAGTACAGTGCTTGTCTCACTTCATTGTGTCAAGTGTAAAGTTTGGTGGAGGGGGGGGGGATTATGGTGTGGGGTTGTTTTTCAGGAGTTGGGCTCAGCCCCATACTTAGTTCCAGTGAAAGGAGCTCTTAATGCTTCAGCATACCAAGACATTTTGGACAATTTCATGCTCCCAACTTTGTGGGAACAGTTTGGGGATGGCCCCTTCCTGTTCCAACACGACTGCGAACCAGTGCACAAAGCAAGGTCCATAAAGACATGGATGAGCAGGTTTGGTGTGGAAGAACTTGACTGGCCTGCACAGAGTCCTGACTTCAATCTGATAGAACACCTTTGGGATGAATTAGAGCGGAGACTGTGAGCCAGGCCTTCTCATCCAACATCATTGTCTGACCTCACAATGTGCTTCTGGAAGAATGATCAGAAATTCCCATAAACACACTAAATCTTGTGGAAAGCCTTCCCAGAAGAGTTGAAGCTGTTATAGCTGCAAACGGTGGACCAACATCATATTAAACCCTATGGATTAAGAATGGGATGTCACTGAAGTTCATATGCATGTGACGGCAGGCGACTGAATATTTTTGGTAATATATTGTATATACTGTACTTATTAGTATACTATTAATAATTAAAATTTAGATCACAAACAGTTTTAGTTACTCTTAAAGAACGCATTCTACACATTTGTACACATCAGTGTGAACAATTATATGTAATGAGTGCACAAACGAACTGAATAAAGGCAGAATTATAATAATGATATTGAGTACAAAATGCATTTGTTACATTACTAAATTGTAGGAGTTCATCATATTTTCTAAGATTTGAATATTGCATCCCTTAGATGGTCACCATCATGAAGAGTACATTAGCATGATCTCTCTCGCAATCCAAACACAGCGTGGCTTAGCATATCAACTGGAATAGCTGACAGTTCTCTGCACTTTGAAGTCAGGGATCGGTTCTTGGAAGTTTGTAACGGCACGCAGGATCACCTTTCAGGACAAGTTCAAGTTACTTTATTTGTACCCAAAAGGTAAATTTGTTGTGCAGTGCAGTGAGTCGGTTTATAACAATACAGACATGATTAAAAGACTAAGACAAAACATGTTAAAAACAAACACCACATATAAGAAAAAAAAAGGGAACAAATGGAATAAAAAAACAACACATGATGAGAAATAAAACATTAAAAAAAAAAACACAACAAGGGGTTAAAATTTGTTTAAAACTTATGGCCATGGGAACAAAACTGCTTTTAAAACACTTGGTTTTACACCTGGGCATTTCAGACGGTGCTTGACTCTTTCCAGAACGCTGTTGTACTTTCCTTTGTGCTGCAACGATGGAGCTTTGGCTGGTGAAGTATGCTTCCACTATGTATGCAATTTGTGTTTGAGTCCACAGCATTATGAGGATTCACTATCTGCAAAATATGATATCAGACCTGTTGAAGATATATCAAAATTAACTCCACAGCATATACACATCATTTCAGATACAGATGAATGACTGTGCTCTTGTAAATTAACAATAAGATGTGTCATTATGGGACACTGTATAAACTTCAGCACGGCTCATCTGAGCTAGCAGTTTAATCAGACAACAGGGTCAGCCTGGTGACCTAGTAATTAACATGCATACCTGCACATAGCACAGTGGTGTCAGTGGTTTAATTGTGAGCATGAATCTTTGTTATCATTTCCTGCAGAAAAAGGCACATTTTCTGTCTACATATTATGTCCATTTAACAGTGTAGACATAAATAAAAGAGAAAAGTGAAACATACTGGTGATTTTCTTTTTGCCCTCTGAGTGTATTTGCTTTTACTGTTTGCTGTGTTTAAAGCACTTAATTGTTTTTGAAAGGTACTATGCAAATAGATTTTATTGCTGTAAAGATGAGACTGACATTTAGTCTCCATTTATTCATTTGATCTGCTTTAAAATGCCCTTCTAAGGGCAGAGTTAAACCTGCTTGTTTTCTGTGGAATCTTTGGAGGTGCTGACTGCCGGGTGCTGTGATATTTGTCTGTGGAAACCCTGTTATTATTAATGTATGTTTACACAGTGTTCATGCGGCATGTTAATGAGTGTGTTTGTTGAATACATGATACAGATATGCATCAGTGCACACAAAATGCTGCTTTGTGTGCACGCATGCATAGACAACCCGTTGCACTCCACCCAGCAGTCCCGTTGTTGACCCCAGAGACTGGTGACTGGCTGAGCTCCCAGCTAGTGTGATTTTAACTGACTGATCATGTGTGTGTCATACCCCCAATCAATGGATTTAACTACCAGTGGGTTAGATTTTGTCAGTGAAAGAACAGATCCTGGAGGGGGGTGGGGGTTAAATCTGTTTACTAAGGGGCCCTGTCTTGTACTTTTGCTCACTCCAAAGGTCATCAAGTCTTTCTCATTCATAATAATGCTAACACAGTTCATAAAGCAATCATCAACCACCCGCATCAAATAGGATTAATTAAATCCTGTAAACTCCTGTGACCTCGTGGATCTGTGACCTTCATTCTACGGTAACCTTCCCTCAGAGCATTTAGAAAACTACTCACTCTTGAGATATTTTCTGAGATCAGCACTTGATCACAGGACATATCATGTTATTTAACTTTGCCCTTGTTTCCTTCAGCTAGCTAAATACACTGCTCAAATAAATAAAGGGAACACTTAAACAACACAGTATAACTCCAAGTAAATTAAACTTCTGTGAAATCAAACTGTCCACTTAGGAAGCAACACTGATTGTCAATCAATTTCACATACTGTTGTGCAAATGGAATAGATAACAGGTGGAAATTATTGGCAATTAGCAAGACACACTCAATAAAGGAGTGGTTCTGCAGGTGGGGACCACAGACCACTTCTCAGTACCTATGCTTTCTGGCTGATGTTTTGGTCCCTGTTGAATGTTGGTGGTGCTTTCACACTCGTGGTAGCATGAGACGGACTCTACAACCCACACAAGTGGCTCAGGTAGTGCAGCTCATCCAGGATGGCACATCAGTGTGAGCTGTGGCAAGAAGGTTTGCTGTGTCTGTCAGCGTAGTGTCCAGAGGCTGGAGGCGCTACCAGAAGACAGGCCAGTACACCAGGAGACGTGGAGGAGGCCGAAGGAGGGCAACAACCCAGCAGCAGGACCGCTACCTCCGCCTTTGTGCAAGGAGGAACAGGAGGAGAACTGTCAGAGCCCTGCAAAATGACCTCCAGCAGGCCACAAATGTGCATGTGTCTGCACAAACGGTTAGAAACCGACTCCATGAGGATGGTATGAGGGCCAAACGTCCGCAGATGGAGGTTGTGCTCACAGCCCAACAGCATGCAGGATGCTTGGCATTTGCCAGAGCACACCAGGATTGGCAAATTCGCCACTGGCGCCCTGTGCTCTTCACAGATGAAAGCAGGTTCACACTGAGCACATGTGACAGACGTGACAGAGTCTGGAGACGCCGTGGAGAGCGATCTGCTGCCTGCAACATCCTTCAGCATGACCAGTTTGGCAGTGGGTCAGTAATGGTGTGGGTTGGCATTTCTTTGGAGGGCCGCACGGCCCTTCATGTGCTCGCCAGAGGTAGCATGACTGCCATTAGGTACCGAGAAGAGATCCTCAGACCCCTTGTGAGACCATATGCTGGTGCGGTTGGCCCTGGGTTCCTCCTAATGCAGGGCAATGCTAGACCTCATGTGGCTAGAGTGTGTCAGCAGTTCCTGCAAGATGAAGGCATTGAAGCTATGGACTGGCCCGCCCGTTCCCCAGACCTGAATCCGATTGAGCACGTCTGGGTCATCATGTCTCGCTCCATCCACCAACGTCACGCTGCACCACAGACTGTCCAGGAGTTGGCGGACGCTTTAGTCCAGGTCTGGGAGGAAATCCCTCAGGAGACCATCCGCCACCTCATCAGGAGCATGCTCAGGCATTGTAGGGAGGTCATACAGGCACGTGGAGGCCACACACAATACTGAGCCTCATTTTGACTTGTTTTAAAGACATTACATCAAAGTTGGATCAGCCTGTAGTGTGTTTTTCCACTTTAATTTTGTGTGTGACTCCAAATCCAGGCCTCCATTGGTTAATAAATTTGATTTCCATTGATTATTTTTGTGTGATTTTGTTGTCAGCACATTCAACTTTGTACAGGACAAAGTATTCAAAGAGAATATTTCATTCATTCAGATCTAGGATGTGTTATTTGAGTGTTCCCTTTATTTTTTGAGCAGTGTATATACAGGCTTGACCATTATAGTGGACTATAACAGAAAACTATCAACTTCTTTTATTTCAGCTAGCGTGGTAAAGTGAGGAGCTCAAAATGCGCTTGAACCAAATTTGAGAGAAATTTGCGGTGAACGAGAACGAGGCTTCAGCGCGTTTTGATTGAGGGAGTTAACCTCAGTTAGCTTTTGGCTGGCAGAGCTATAAGGTCTAAGGGGGCCGCAGCAGGGACAGAAACATCTGGGGGAGTAATTAAGATAAAACAATCTGGCTGTCAGAACATAAATCTTCGACAGGGAGGAATTGCTTATTCCTTCCGAAGCTCACAGCTCCCACTGATTCCTGATATTAGAAAATGGTGCCAAATGAACCCGATAATACCCATCACACTGAATCCTCTCGGCAGGCTTGCAACAACCACAACATGTATTTGTGAATTTACAGCATATGTGCTTTAGACAGGGCATTGTACAAATGGAGGGGTATCAAAAGCTTAAATTGATGTACAGATACATTCTATTATGCAACAGGGAGCAACTTTATTTAATAGAAAAAATACCCAAGCCAAATCAATAACAAAGGAAGAAAATATTTTATGTGTATGCAAATTGGACCTCAGGTTACCGTAGGTATACTCCAGGGTATAGTGGAATTATACTTCTATACTTCTTTATTCGTTTCTGTCATGACGTATAAAACACCAGGGCATGACCGCAAAGCAGTTAACACATAATGCACCATGTAAAAGCATGAATGCTGGCAATGACATCAGCCACTTGCATAGGCTACATTATATAGGCCCTGTATAGATTCACTGTAGCAGTCTAAATAAAGTTGTAAGAAGGGTTTGCGGTTATGACATACCTACAATGTAGATTTAAGGCAAAAGAATACTGGAAATCCCACCTAACATGAAACAGTATAAATTAAATGTCAGTGCACGTTGCTCCTATATATTTATGTAATCTAATTTCACACCAATGTTTGCTGACCTAACCGTGACCTTAAATCTCCCCTCGCTGTCACTGTTGAAAGACAGCACCTGTGAGATTTCAATAAGTGGGCCCCCACGTTGGAGCAAGAAAAGCCCTCGTCATTCTGCATTCAGCATGCTGTGTTTGGTGACACATGGTAATTTGGGCATTGCCCATTCACATGAAATTATGGTCACAGTTGTTTTTCTATCTTTGTAACATCAAAGGCAGAAAATATAAGTAAACAAAAAGATTTCCATCAAACACAAGGCATTAAATAATCGAAAACTTCTCCTGGTACTTCAAAACACGCCTAATTAATGTCTACAAGTGACTTTGGTAGTTCAAAGCGATTCAAAGTGAAATGGCTGGCACTTTGCATGCATGTGGCGTAAGGTTCAGCCTTTAGGAACATGTGCCAGAAATTCCTTAAATCTCAGTTCGCAGTTGAATAAACTAAGATTTGGGGGGATTACAGAGTTGCTGAAGGGAGTAACATGTAGTCCTGTCTGGAAACCTTCAGCTGGTAGGTTACACATTATTCACACTGCTTTTCACAACATCTGCTGTCTGACACACATCACCGTACATCACAGTGTCCTCAGAGGTACAGCTGTGTCGACTGATAAGAGACTCTTGGAGCTCCACCTCTGAGTGATCAGAAAACACTAGGAGCCAAACTATCTCTCTTGTGCATCCTCCTCCCAACTGCAAACTCACACTTGCTTACAGCTGCTTTTCCATCGCTTGAAGGACATTGCATGGACTTGTATTTGAAGTAACCTTACCCAGCTCTAACTAGAACCACTTAGACTGTAACACTAATATTAAACAGTCTTTATTTAACTGTGACTTGCTCGTAGTCCCTACAGTGTGACTGTGTGAAGAGATTTCCATCCTCACAACATGGCTGGGTCAAAAGTACAGTTACAAGCTCAAATATATACATGCACTCACTTCAGTCTTTTCACAAGTGGTGCTGAAGCTTCTACAGTGTCTTTTAACTTGACAAAGCCAAGGCTTGTTAACTTCTTGTGAGTGATCATGATTGACTGCATCTTTCTCTTTGCCAGCATTTCGAACCATTTCGAAACAGCTGCAGATTCCAAGATCAGTTCAAACAGTTGTACATGAGTAAAAATTATTCAGATGTGTTTGCCAAGGTCTGGAAGAAGACACAAACTGTCACCCTGAAATGAAAGGAAATGAGTTAGGATGTTCAGGAACAACCCAGGTACCACCAAGGCTAAAGCCTGGCATGAACTGGAAACTGCTGGAACACCAGCATCACTGTCCACAGTGAAGCACATTTTACATCACCACGGACTGAGAGGGTGCTGACCAAGAAAGAAGTCCTTGCTCTAAAATCAACACCTTTAAGCTTACTTGAAAGCTGCAACTTCCCACATGGACACAAGTCAAATGCCCTCTGGATATAGTTTTTATGGTCAGATGAGACAAAGATTGAGCTATTTGGCCACAATGACAATAGGTCTGTTTGGAGGGGTAAAGGTGAGGTTTTCAAAGCTAAAAACACTGTACCAACTGTCAAGCATGGTGGTGGTAGCATCTAACTCTGGGGCTGTTTTGCTGCCGGTGGTACCGGTACAACGCACAAAGTGCATTCTCCATGGACTACCTCCAAATTCTTTAGCTCCACCCCAAATCAACAGCTAGATGGTTGAAACTTGGTGTTCCAACAGGACAATGACCCCAAACACACATGAAAGCTGGTTTTGAAATAGATAAAGCAGGCTACCATTATGCTTCTGGAATAGCCTTCCCAAAGCCCTGACCTCTACCCTACTGAAAATCTCTGGACTATCCTTAAAAATTGATCCAACCTGGAAAAAGAACAGTTCAAAGAAATCATTAAAAGCTCAAAATAAGCATGACATTTTTGCCCGTGGTGATTGTTTATTAGTACATATGATTTTATCACCCACAGCTGTTATTTGTGTTAGTGTTCATTCTCAAATGTTATCAAGCTAACAGGCCAAACCATGATTTAACCTGCCTAAACAGACAATAGGTACACATCCCTGTCAAATGAATTCTACAATTTAATGACTACAGAATATTGACACCATCTCTGTCTAGACTGGTTTCCTGTAGGCCTTGCACTACACAACTCTGTCTATCTTGCATGAAATTTTAATTTCATTTTTTTTAAAACTCTTTTTCCCCACATGCAAGGTCTTGAATAATCAGGCACCAATTTTATCGTAAAGACCTCATACTATCACCCCAATAAATCATATCACTCTCAGTCTGCTGGCTTACTTGTGGTTCCTAAGGTTTTTAAAGTGGAATGGGAGGCAGAGTCTTCAGCTTTCAGGCCCCTCTTCTGTGAAACCAGCTCCCAGTCTGAATTTGGGACACAGACACCCTCTCTATTTTTAAGATTAGGCCTAAAACTTTCCTTTATGATAAAGCTTATAGTTAGGGCTGGATCAGGGGACCCTGAGCCTGGTTCTGCCAGAGATTTCTTCCTGTTGAAAGGGAGTTTTCCCTTCCCACTGTCGCCAGGTGCTTGCTCATAGAGGGTCATTTGATTGTTGAGGTCTTCTCTCTATTATTAAGGGGTCATCACATTACAATATAAAGTGTCTTAAGGTAACTGTTGTTGTGATTTGATGCTGTATAAACTAATTGAACTGAATTGAATTGAATTGGAAAATTAAATCTTTACTTTACCACCCAAAAGGAAAGTGATAGTGTTTGTAGCTGTTTGTAGTTTACCCCAGTCACTAATGATGATGGGAATAAGAAATCTATCACCACTTTACAGTTTTTCTCAATTGCTAAAACACTAAACCCTGTTGTCTGAACCAAATGCTCAGTGCCCTGAACCCATTTATTGAAATGGTCACCTTTTTGGCAGAACCTTAAGTACCTTTCACCTTGTTAGACACAACTTGCAAACATATTTTCACTCGCTAAAACACATTTTGCACTGTGATGCACTTGGGTTGCATAATGGTAAGCACAGGTAGCAAAAGTGAAACTGTGAAAGCACAGGTGTCTCAACTTAAACACAGCAACTCAAAACTGATCACACATGTGGCTAACGATGTGAACAAACCAATATAAGCCAGTACAAGGAGCCCTGGTCCTTGAGGTTTCACTATGGACAGAAACATCAGAGAGGCAGAGAAGGAAGAGGACCACCAGACCAAATGCAGACTAGTCAATGCCATTGTGTTTCCATTTGCAAATATATGGAAGCGAAACATGGACCACGAAGAAATCAGACAGGTGGAAAATTGATGCTTTTCAGCTGTGGTGTTGGAGGAGACTCCTACGAATTCCATGGACAGCACGTATCACCAATCTCGAAGTCCTGGAGCAAATCAAACCGAACAGAATTACCAAACAGCGATTAGCCTACTTCAGCCACGTGATGAGAAGCCGCTCCTTGGAGAAAGACATCATGCTTGGAATGGTCAGCGGACGTAGAGGACAAGGCCGACCAAGAACTCGCTAGCTTGACTCCATCAAACAGGATACAAACATGACAATTGCAGAAATAAAAGAAGCTGTACACGATCAACAAGGATGGAGAACGCTGATCCAACGAGTGACTGAGAATCGATTGCGATTGAACAGATAAGATATATATAGATATAGATACATACATATACACACATACATGTATATATATATATATATATATATATTTCAATTTCAATTTCAATTTTCAATTTTATTTATATAGCGCCAAATCACAACAAACAGTCGCCTCAAGGCGCTTTGTATTGTGGGTAAAGACCCTACAATAACACAGAGAAAACCCAACAGTCAAAACGACCCCCTATGAGCAAGCACTTGGCGACGGTGGGAAGGAAAAACTCCCTTTTAACAGGAAGAAACCTCCAGCAGAACCAGGCTCAGGGAGGGGCAGTCATCTGCTGCGACCGGTTGGGGCTGAGTGGAGAGAGACAAGACAAAAGACATGCTGTGGAAGAGAGCCAGAGATTAATAATAATGATTAAGTACAGAGTGAAGTATAAACAAGTAAATAAAGGTGAATGAGAAGAAACAGTGCATTATGGGACCCCCCCTCAGCAGCCTAGGCCTATAGCAGCATAACTAAGGGGTGGTTCAGGGTGCACACACACACATATATGTATGTGTGTGTGTGTGTGTGTGTGTGTACTACAAGTGCTAAACAGGGGTTTTGTTTTGAAAAAGCACTTTTGTTATCAGTAAAGATTATTTCTTAAGACTTTATGATCTGATCGTTGTGTTTTCTTTTTTTCTATGTTGTGCATAATGACTGTTCAGTACTGTTTTTCATTTTGATTGACTCAGTGTCTGATCTGACAACATTGTTAGCTTTTGAGCACTGTTTGAACTGTAATAATTTAGTTTTGCAGGAAGAGTCAGAGGTTCCGTGAAAGTAGTTTGGAAATTGAGTTTTGTGTTTGCAGTTTAAAGACATGGAGGGATAGTTTCAAGAAATATGTCTTGGCAATTGAGAAAAACTGTAATATGACCTGATGTTTGGCACGTAGCTCAAAGCTCAGATGCAACTAATTACATTTATTGTGTAGTAGATATTGTTGGTAAGCCACTGACTATGAATTAACTCAACTCTAATATTATTTGGATTTTATTTAAATCTAGTGCCATTGCCAACTGTTGCTTTGCAGCCATTTTGCCACAACTATGTAGTTTTTTTTTTTCCCTCACCAAGTAGCAGCTATCATAGTGCTCATAAATTCCCAAGTCTCACCCTTGAAACAATGCCCAGGAGGCTGACGCTCTTAGCCAGCTGCTTGCCCGCATGTTTGTCATATCAGCATCTTGAACTGAAGCCACAGCTGAAGAACAAATTGGTGTCTTTGCTTCTGCTATGACTGTGGTCCTTCAGCTGTGAGGTCAACAGCAAAACCTGATGTTTGTCACCAGTAACATTTCATTTTCATTCAGGAATCTGAAAAGTCTGTTGACCTACAAAACGGGATCAAAAAGTCTGTTTGTTGTCCGCTGACCTGTTAGTTGTGCACCAACTTGGGCTGTGTTTCTTGTTTAGTCTGTCTGCGTAGGGTTCATTGTCTGTGTTTGTGTTTCTGGTTTTCTCCTTTGTGCGTTTCTGTACAGATGATTTACACACACACACACACACACACACACACACACACACACACACACACACACACACACACACACACACACACACACTGTGCTGACATAGGCTAAAAGAAAGAGCAATGGACAGAGGAATGCTGAGTCAAGCAGGCCCGAGTCTCCCCATGCCTCAATAAAGGTACAAAGCATGTGGCCTCATCAATAATGGAACGTTCTCCTTAAAGTCACAGATACATGTGTGTTTATCCTGTTTTTGTTTTTTCTTAAGACATCAGCCTTGTTTCGGGCATATGGTGTTCTCTTTTTCAAAGTGTATGTGTGTATACAGTGTGGTCAGAAGTTTTCGTCCACTCATGGGCATGAACATCATGGTAATTTTGGACTTTTGTTGATTCCTTTGAACTGCTCTTTTTCCAGGGTGGAATGATTGAACCGCATACATCTTTACTGACTTTAAGGAACAAGAATCGGGGGCGCAAGTTTGAATTTATTCTGGATTTTCTCTAATCCACACAGGGTCACAAGTATGCAAACAGGCTCAAATATATTTATACACTCACTTAAATCTTTTAACAAGCAAAACTACTGCCCATGATGATTATGTAAACACATTACGATTCACATTACATTCTTTTAAAATGTATCAAATTTCATGGCCATCCACTCAAAAGTTGGTCAGAGGAAACATTATTACACCATATTAAGGAGTATTTAAGAATCTATACATCACATGCTGAGTAGATTACGTGTATATTTGACATGATTTGTGACTTGAACATCATGTTGAATAGGATTCAAAATGGTGGATTTTTTTTAAATTTGAAGCTGGCCACCACTTCCACCCAGTGACTATTGTTGTGGTTCCTTCCAGCCTGTCACACAGCCAGAATCCTCAGCCATGGAGAAGTGCCCAGAAGGTAAATGAAACCACTCTGGCTTTAGAGGCAGAAGTCCTCAATTGATTTCACACCCACGTCTGTGCACATTCTTTAATTACACATTTACCCACATTTACACACACACACACACACACACATGCAGAGGACCTTTGGCAAATAAATGAATTTGAAATGTTTTTCTTGTGTTGCTTCACAAGAAAGATGCAGATAGCATGAAAACGGACAAAATTAGCCTCTATATGTCACGAATAGTGAATGAATGAGCAAGTTGCCCAAATTTGACATCACCATGGCAACAACAAATTCACAAATTGCACACTGCCATGCATACTACTGCAACAGATCAACACACAGGGATGTAGTGAAAGATATAAAGCTGGATAAACAGCTACATCCCCATTTTGCCCGTTTTTAGTCCCCATTTGAATAGAAGGTAAAAAAAAATCTTCTTTCTTTAAATAACTTTCAGACATTTCTTTATAGACCTTTTTTTCACAATAATGCGTGCTGTTCACGTCTGATCACCACCAGGGCAATAAAAGCTAATCCACAGTTAGTAATTTTCTGCAGCAGTTATGCTAATTATTCCTGTTTGCTCTGTGATGTTGGTGCCTCTCCTAATAAAATAATTGTTTGCACTTCTGAAATTATACAGCAAAGAATTTTTTCATTACTTTTATTTCTTCTTTACCAAATACAGGAAGTTGCATCATCGTCACATTAAACTTGGGAGTGAAATAGCAGATTTCTCAGGTTTGCTGAAATGTTGAAATTTGAAATGTGTCTTAACACACTTAACCACTTATTTGCTCAATGTAGCATGCACACACATGTGCGTGTATATACACGCACACACACATGCACATGCACGTTGACCCTCACATCACAGGCCCCCAGCTGCTACTCTGTTCTAATTTATTATCCCTTCTGTGCCCAGTGGAGTCATGAAATCAGCCTGGCCTTTGTGACACACACACACTCACATGCATGCACATACACACACACACACACACATACAGTCCATGTGTCTTTTTCAGTCATCCCAGTCCGCTACCCAGAAAGACCTCTTCAGCTTAATTAGTATAGCGTCCCCAGAGAGCGCACAACAGGGAAAAATACACTGGATGGATGAAGGATGTGAACGGTCTGAGGCTGTAGAGAAAAAAACAACAATAAAATCACTGAGGAGAGGAGCTTCTCTGTTATATAAAAAGTGGCACAAGTTGGGGTTTTTCTGCTTACATTTAAAATTAGGTTGTTGGTGATTATGAATATTACCCTGCAGATAGATCAGTGTGAAACTTCCCAGCCCAAACCCCCAGGTCCTTTGCATCCCAGAACTAGCCTCACTGTTTTCTTAGCCACACGCACAATCTCTGAATATTTTATAGGACCCAAACACAACTCCACAACAGCACACCATAAGGCTTTGTTACACTGATCAATGCAATACATGTAAACGCCTACATAATTTATGCAAATACAGCCGCTGTCAGGTCAAAATTCTGTATTGCCCACGTGTCAACTTGGCAATACAGAAAGATTTATTTAATTATTTATTTAATTTTCGGATGGCTTTTTATGCACTTTTGGATTTGGCTGCAGAATTCTCTACCAAAGTCAAAACGGCAGGAAATTGTTCAAATGAAATTTTAAGAAATTAAATATCAGATATTGTGAACTTGTGTGCATTTGCTCTCAGGGACCTCTGTGCACACTTATAAATGCACACTTAAACTCACACACACGCATGCGTGTGCGCACTCTGGGAGGAATTGCACAATAATTATGCCTTAGGTAGAGGTGATTAATTTTTTAATGGATTCAATGTTTTATTCATAGAACCTATCCACTCTTGAATATGGCAGAGCACACAGGAACCCGTTGCCAGAAAGTGAATCCATGATAAAAATTGACTATTAGCAAGTTCACGCAGTAGATAAATTACACATCTCAGTAGCTTTGAAAACAGTTGAATTTCAGGCTGAAACTGTGGCTTCGCACTAGCTCTTATAGTTTCATAAATATGTAATTTACTTCCTCTTCTGCTTTTGTGCTGTTTTTAGGGTCGCTCTGGTCATAAAGAATTTGGAACAAAAAAAAAAAATGCGCCTGTGTGACAGAGAGCGAAAGACAGAGAAAGGAACAGTAGGAGGAAAGGGTGTTGTCTCCTGAGCGAGGCCAGCAAGACCGGTTATTCTGTCCTAGAAATCCATTCACAGCACCAAGCGCTCTGCCTAATCATCTGCCCCACTGTGAAAGGAATACTGTGTCCTACACGCGACAAGGGCCATAAAGCTGGATCACTTTTAGGACTTTTAAACATTACTCCTTCCCCCTGCTGATTCTTTCCCTCCAGGGTACGAAGATTTCACTTGAACTGTTTTGTTTGCAGACCAGAATGCAGATTGAAAAATGAGGAAAAGGGAAATGAAGGTCACATGTATAATGATAGAAATTTATGATAAAAGTGTTAGGATGGAGCTGCTGTGGACCAGTTACTCTAATTAAAAAAAGCAGTAGGGGTAAAAATGATTCTTTTATTATGTTTAGACAGTCAAAGGGCTTAATTATATTTCAGAGAATATGAAAGGCTAATTTAATTTAGCTACCTAAATTTAATATGAATATTTCTGATGCAGAACATGAACGAAAAATAATATTTGACATTGTTTCCATGATTGTTTTATCTGGAAGCGACAGAGCTTTAGGTTAATCCATCTCCTATGAAACAAATTGAATTCCTTATGCTCCACTCCACTCTCCACTCACAGTAATGTAGAACATAAGGAATGCCACAAAAGTTGGATCACATTCAGGACTTTTATTAAACATTACTCCTTCCTCCTGCTGTTTCTTGCCCTCCAGTCTATGAAGAAGATTTGCCTTAAACAGTTACGTTTGTAGAACGGAACAGAAAAGGAAATGATGATAAAAATTTGTGATGTAAGTGTTAGACTAGAGTAGAGCCGCTACTCCTTCACATTGAAAGGAGCCAGATGAGATGGTTCGGGCATCTGACCAGGATAACTCACGGACGCCATGTATGTGAGGTGTTGTGGGCAAGTCCAGCTGGGAGGAAGCCTCAGGACATGCGGTCTCTTGGCTATGCCTTGGAGTTCCAGAAGAGCTGGAGGCAGCGGCTGGGAAGAGGCAAATTTGAGCATCTCGGCTTAAGTTGCTGCCCCCACAACCAGACCAAGTGTCAGAAAATGGATGGATGGATTCCTTATGGTGGCATGGTTTTATTTGTACACATGTGCAGGTATTTGCACAGCTTCCACCAACCTGCAAGCTGAATGTGAATGGCATTATTATTAAATATCTATTCTCTTAATCTGATTGCTTTAATCCGGCCACTCCCTAACCCTGCCAATATCTGCTCCATCAGCTGCTCGTCCTTTCTGTACATATTAAAAAATGCAGAACACTGCAGATCCCCTAATTTATCACTCTCTCCCAGCTGGACTTGAAGTGACAAATTTATTAGATTGCCATTTGCCGCTTGCATGCAATGCTGCTAGTTGAGGGTCAGTGAGACCGACATAGTCAAAGCTGTTTGATGACCTCTCTGTGATAATGACCATACAAGAGAGAAGGACACAGAGGAGGGCAGGGAGACAGATAAAAGGAGAGAAGGGTATTGTGTGGGCGGGCGATGAAGGAAAAAAAGGTGGTTGGATGGTCATCTGGCAGAGTAAAGCAGACACAGCTACAACTCTTAAATGGGCTACATGTGACATCCTAGAAAAACTGGGACAGATTGATATTGTTATGATGAATCAAACTCCTAGCTGGAGGTTACTGTAACAAATATATACTACAGCACATTATTGAAATGACAATTTATTGTTCTTAATATAATATGTGAATTTGTACAGCTTAAACAAGAAGTACATTGTGATAATTTGTGAGCTTCATCAGTGCTGCTCGGATGATTTTTTTTGTTTCAACATTTGGACAGACCAGGGCTAGATACTAAATAAGCTAAGCTTTCCGCCTCCTGGTTGTCACTGCATATTTAGCTGGTTTTGATTTTGGACTGAATATGCATTTTTGCCACAATGATACCTATTATAAGACAGTGTGAGTACAGGTGCAACATGGTTAGGAGATAAAATAGAGGAAATGGAACTAGATATTAAGCAGTTTTTCTTTTGGTGTACAACATAACTCCTTGTCTTGCATTTTATTGTCAATTTTTTTGCATCTTTAGGTTGATGATTTTTCAAGGAAGTTCAAAGCCTTTAAATCTGGGTGTGTGGTTGGTAATATTTTAGTGAACGATATTATGTATGCAGATGATCTTGTGGTCTTTAGTCCTAGTAGTGCTGGTCTCCAGCAGCTCCTTCACATATGTTCTACTCATCATATGCAGTGCCTATAAGGGCACTGTCATGATTTGTGGAACTAAGGAGATCAAATATCTAAGATTTCCAGGATTTAGATGGTCAGATAATCATCTTAGTGTCTGTAATCAGGTCAAATATCTTGGACATCTCATTACAGATCAGATGACAGATGATAATGATATTTATTGGCAATGTCGGATGATGTATGCACAAGCTAATATCATCTTATACAAATTTAACACATGCACAGATAGAGTGAATATCTCTTTTATTTACAGCATACTGTACACCTCTGCATATAGCACACCTGTGAATGAACTATAGGAAAGTGAGCTTATGGAACCTTCAGCAGTTTATAATGATGCCATGATGTTATTGAAGGGACCAATATGGCTCAGTGCAAGTGAGATGTTTGTAAGTACTGGAGTCACTACATTGAAAGCTTTACTAAGAATGTATAAATGTATTTGCAGGCTCAACACTACTGAGAATGAGATCACAGTGGGCTTAATGGATATGAGGTTTGGCGCCACACACTATCAGTCTTGTGTCTCTTTGTGGGAAGATTTGGATGTATTTAATTTGTTTTAACCATCTTTTTGTGTTTTATGTGATTTCTTTTCGTTCCATATACAATGAGTGTGGAATAAAGATTGATTGATTGATTGATTGTTTGATTGATTGATTGATTGGGAAACATGGACGAGAGGAGTCTTTACCAACCTGACAAACAGGATAACACTGAAGAAACAGTGCAGTGTTCAATGTGGAAAAGACATTTGCATTTGGACTATACATAGAAAGGGAACAACAAAACAACAAAAACGGCCTCCAAAATTATAACATGCCTCCTTGTTCCATCTCCACACAACAAACGAGCTTGAGATCAAAAAGCTCGGGCCAAGGATGCGCTTTTTCTGAGGCTTTCTTTTCAGGGGTGGGGGCGGGGGGGTTCTCGTTTTTCTCACGACCTGATACCGGCTGCATCGTGAAAGGACAGAACCACGGTGGGAGGAGGGCTTCTTTTTTTTTCTTTAATCCTTCAGCCCTCAGTGGGCAGCCGCTAAGGAAGGCACGATTATACTATTGGTGCATGGCTGTTAAACGATGAAGAAAATGGGAGAGGCTGACGGTGGTCCAGCCAATCACGTATCGAGGTGTGGCCCAGCGAAGGCGTGGTCACGGCAGAGAGGGGCGGTCCCAGAAGCGGAAGTGTGTCTCGGCTGATCTCTCGCTGTCATTCGGCCACGGTCGGTTCCAGGAGAGAGGGGCAGCCAAGAAGCAAGCACACACACACACAAGGGATCGGCTGGCTCTGGAGGAGAGACAGTTAGTGAGGAGACTGAAATAAAGCGAACAATGAAACCGATCGAATAAGGCTTAAGGAAAAAGGCATAAGTCACACACTGCCACGTTAACAAAGCTCTTCGATGATACGGTCCAGATTAGAAGCAGCAGATAGAGAGCTGTGTCATTGAGCAGGCAGGACACGTCAGGAGAAGGGAGAGAGAGAAAAAAGCTGACCGACTGCACTGTACGAGTCAGCTGCTAAACCGCCTCTGAAAAGCTTTTCCTGCCGCACTCATTGTTTCAAGGACACCGTCTGGCTCTCAGTCTGAGGGGAAGGATCTCGACACAGACGACGCCGAGGTCGAAAGGTGGTGATCAGAAGGTGAGGAGATGTTTTATTCGCCTGTCTTCAACCTGTCCAGCTAGCTAGCAGTCGTGCTAACGGTTGTTAGCTAGCAAGCTAATGTTAGCAACGGATGGAAAAGTTAGCTGGTCAGCTAACAGCTATTTAAACTGCGTCTGAGTCGAGGTGTAAAACAGGTAATTTAACAATGAATTGCCACACTATAAATAAGGCGCTTCTATATAAACTTACTAATTTTGATGGTTGGCTCTTCATAGGGTACTGACAGCTGTCAAACAAGGTCGAGGGTTTTATTTCTGAGGATTTTGTTACCTTTATTGTTAATATTTTCAGCATTCCTTGACATTTTGTCCTAATATGCGTTTCGTGGACGATAATTAGTTGCCTGTCAGTTGATTTTCGTTGGTAAAACGTGTCCAAATAGAGACTGTATACTCGACACACCAGTGTTCCTGGCTTTACTGGTAGCTGCCAGCAGCTCAGCTGTAGACAATCTGGCAACGTCACGGGGTTATAATTAGCTAAAGATGTAACGTCAACTGGCTGGCTTCTTTGTTTTAAGGATGAGCGCTTCAATAACAGTACTGTGATTGTTCTATAGGTGTAGGATCTCATTTAGATGCAGTAAAAAAGATTTCCCTGCATCTGTGTCCCCTCACTTAGTTGTTTTCAAGTCCCTTGATCTATGGGGAAATGTGAGTGGCTGAGTGCTAACTCAGTACATGCCATGCTGTGTGCTCTTTTCTCAATAGGACCAAACGATCACGGGATAGCACTTGTCTGTGGGGGGAGAAAACAAATGGGGGATTACGGGTTTGGAGTCCTAGTTCAAAACAACACTGGCAACAAGTCTGCATTCCCGGTCCGAATCCACCCGCATCTGCAGCCCCCTCATCATCACCAAAATGTGTCGCAGAGCCCTGCTGCTTTCATAAACAGCACTACAGCCGCAGGGAATGGCACCACAGGAGGCTCTCCCTGGCTCTTCCCTGCCTCCGCCACCCACAACAACGTACAAGACGAAATCCTGGGGGGCCCAGAGAAACCCAAAGCACAGCAGCAACAGGAAATGCAAGAAACGCAAGAAAAGCAGCAGCAGTTGTCTCCTGGGAGTCACCAAGAGGGTGGAAGTGGTGGTGGGATAATTTCAGAACTGGAAAAAGTCCGGTCAGAGGAAGGCAAGACAGAGAACGGCACATCTGAAGGCAGTAATGGAAAAGAGAAGCAGCTCCGTCTTGAGTCACCTGTCCTGGCAGGCTTTGATTACCAGGAGACATCTGGTCTCGGGGGAACAGGCCCGGTCCAGTCCAGTACAACCTCGTCATCGCTTACTGGCTTCAACAACTGGTCAGCTGCCATCCCGCCTGCGCCATCAACAATCATCAACGAGGACGTCAGCTTTTTCAACCCGGCCTCTGCCAGCAACGGGCCTCTGCTGTTTCAGAACTTCTCACACCACGTCAGTCCAGGATTTGGTGGGAACTTCTCCCCCAGATTGGACCAGCCGCGGCCTTGTCCCAGCACCACCCGGCTCCCCCACCGCATCCCCATTTCCAGCATCCCCACACCCAACACCAGCAGCATCGGCGTTCTCCAGCTTCTCCCCACCCTCCGCCGCCCTTCCCACATAGGAATGCAGCTTTCAGCCAGTTGCCGCATTTGTCCAACAGCCTGAACAAGCCCCCGTCCCCCTGGGGTCCAGCCAGCTACCAGAGTCCCTCTCCCTCCCCCGCCTCCTCCACTTCCTGGAGTCCTGGAGGGGGATATGGTAGTGGTGGCGGCTGGGGTGGATCTCAAGGCAGAGATTATCGGCGTGGGCTGAATGGCGGGATGACTCCCATTAACTCTATCTCACCACTGAAGAAGACCTTCCCTAACAACCATGTGGCATCCCAGAAGTACCCTCGAAACAGTCCTGCAGGGTTCAACCCTAAATCCTGGATGGATGATGGAGTTGGCCGCAGTGATAACATCTTCCCCTTTCAGGTCAGTTTATCTCTGTGATTTTTTTCGTGTGATTTAGCAGTGATTTTAATTAATTGTGATGTTTCCCCCCCTAATGTTGTATACAAAGCATGGATGTCTGATATACATGTCTAGTTCTGAATATAATCCGGCTGTAGCTGCTCATCACCTGAATTATTAAACAGCAGTGTGTCATTTATGTTAACTATTAATATTATAGCATTATGTGGTACAGCTGCTATTTTTAGACACAGGGGGAGGGCATGGATTTACACAACGCTTCTGCTACTGTGTTAAATCTGTCATTGGACTCTGTACTTCTGTAGCTGAGTGTCCTTTGCGATGACTAATGTGGCTCTGTCACTGCGGTGGTGTGTGCCACGTGTATGAGGTGGTGGGGGGTGAAGGAGGTGGTTTTGGAGTGGGGGAAGCATCACGGACAATAGAAGATGGGAAGATTTGGAAATGGGAGAGGGAGGTAAGAAATGAAGACAGCTATGGTGGGTACAAGGAGAGCCAAGGATGTCATGAACTAAAATCTACATTGAGTGACGAATTACAGTGAATAACAGTGCATCATGGTGGGATTGCTTTTGTTCCAATCAGAAACAAATGCTAGCAAAAAATCTAATACTGTATATCCATGAACCCAGCTCTGTTCTTTACTCCTTACATATATGGGGCTATCCCTTTTTGTTGCTTGAAAGAGTGTCTGATAATTTTCTTTAGAATTATAGTTGCATTAATTACCTACTGTATATCACAGGATGGCTAGCCACCCCTTAATAAAAATCCCAGCTGCTCATAGTGTTATTTTATTAGCTGGATGCACATACCGTGAAGACTGTCGAAATAATTGTACTGTCACATGTAGAAACCAGCTGTAATGGAAAGAGGTAGAGGGGGCATGGAGATAAATTCATTCTATTGATCGAGCCCGTGATTGATTTTCTTGGTCGTTACAAGGAGGAGGGGTTAAAGAGACTGAGATGGCTGTTGGCTCATCTCGGCCTGATGATCTGATGAAATGCTTCTTTAAGTACTGTGTGTATCCTTTATTTTCTTACCTTGTGACAAAGTCTCTCTACAGTCTACTTTGTCAAATTAACTTGGGGTCACTCATAGTTACTTGGTAGCCACTGGCTTCCAAAGTCATCATGGATGAAAATAGATTGTGTTAAATAGTCTAGGTGACTGTCTGTCTTTGTTGTTTCAGCGGCTTGTCAATATCCCAACTGAACATATAGATCGCAGATATCCTGAGCACGTTCTATACCAATGAACCCAAAAGTCTCTGAACCAGCAAAGTTAAAAACTGTTAAAAGTGATGCTTGCTGTGACCTTTCCTCGTGTCCATTAGCAGTTAATGACTCAGTACTCCACAGGCTGAACAGGGAGGTGGTTGTGCGGACATGTCTTGACATGCATCAGAGAGAGAGAGCGAGAGAGCGCAAATGCTTCTCAGCAGCTATTTAGGATCTCCATTGTTAACGGCTAATTGCTGTAGGTAGTTTGTGAGGCTCAGGCTCATGTCTGACCTGTTCCATTTCGCTTTGATGAGGAGTCTATTTAAAGGGGGCCTGTTGTGCTCATTTCCAGCACCATATTTTTATTATTATTGAACTCTACTAGCGTAGCTTTGCGCGAGTCAGCTAAAAAACATCCATATTTGTCTTGTACTGGGTGTCGGTACAGTACGAGTCATTTTAGCTCCCACCCCAATTATGGCACCCATTGTTACTTGAAATCACTGAGTATCATTGAACTTCTGTGGTCTCGGGTTGCCACGTCACCGCTATAGACTTGATGTGTGGAGTCCATTAAGATGACAATATTAGGAACATCCTCTCTCTCTTTTAGCTCATGAGCTTTTGGAATTACTTCTACATATGATGGCCTCATTTTCTGAAACAGCATTTCTGTAGTTTAAAACAAAATAACAAAATTATAACTAAATAGGTAGCTAATGTACATCTTTGTCCTATTGCACCTATTAATAATTTTTACACCTAAAAATAGCTTAAAAAACTCGAACAAAGAACCAGGCAAACGTTATGACCTAATTCTGTTTCACCTGTTCAGCTGATATCTGTCCAGTTATGTTCATTAGTTATGGTATGCAAAAATCATTTATCATGGTATGTGAATGAGGTCAACCATGATACAATAGTCTCCTGACGGTATATAAACATTACTTTATGCGCATGGGGTGGTGGTGGTGGTGGTGGTGGTGGGGTCTCACTTTGTCTCCCTCCTCCTTCCTGCTGTGTGCAGAGGTGCTCATACGCAGCTGTTATGTCTTCACAAGCACAACATCACAGATTAGCGTGATAGCTTTTGCATAGTACAAAAAAGCTGTTGGATTACAACCCCCCCCCCAACAAACAAGAAGAAGCATAATGATAAATAAACATTCCCAGCATACTTAGAAGCTTTTAATGGTCATAAACATAACAGGATTACAACTGGCATCAAGCAGTCCTTAAGTCAGATTTGGGATTCTGCATCCATTTCGAGATGCCCGACCGCTACGTCGCAGTGTTAGAGTTAAGCTAGCGTTGCTGTAGTTGCAGTATGTTGCTCTTCCTTATGGCTGAATCAGATCAACTAAAGTAGCATTGTCCTCTTGCCCCCTTGATACTGCAAGGGCAGATGGAGGATGGGTGTAGAATGGCCTCACTGTGTGCCTGCATGTGTGAGAGAGGGAGAGGAGGACTGGTTATGTAAGTGGTAACTCATTTTCAAATAACAAGAAACTTACAATATAGGTTTTGATTACAAAAGATGGCTGTGAACAGATTGCATATGTATATATTGATGCTCCTCAAGCCAATTTCAAAGCCTGCTGCAAATTCCACTTTTCCTTCTTTTCTTTAAGAAGGCCACGTTGGCGTAATTGTGAACACTTGCTCAAGTCGAACGTTATCGGCCCATGCAGATTTGTTTTTGCCTCGCTTCGTGTGGATGTGGATCAGCATTGTTTCGCCTGTAGTCACATCTTCCACTCTGATCTTAATGTTGCTTGGCTCGTGTTGTATAATGCAGCTGGTGTGGAACCATCACTTCATATGCACTTCATATGGAAATTAGGATTTGTTCCAACTGAGGTATTGTTTCCTACATGTTAATAAGGATTTGCTTATAAGCATATCAAATTCTGAACCACACATCGATTGTTTTTCTTCTTTTTTCTCAGTGTCGTTCTTTCCACAAAAAAAAAAGAGTCTGGAAATGTTTTATTTTAGGTTTGACTGTGACCTGTAGATTATGATGCAGTGTTGAAGCTGTTACTGTAGAAACCATTGTTAAATTACTGCACAGCCAACCAAGCATCAGTGCCTTCTCTGTGTAGCTCACTCTTAAATATATCAATCCAAGTGCTGTTTGACTTTCACAGTTCGTTCTTGCATTTACATGTGACGTGAAAATTGCCACATCCGTCAGATCAGTTGGCTTAGGCCGTTTCCTATTCATTTATTCCCATTTTATTTTCTTAGCTACAGAAATACTCTAGAGGAAATCGTGGGGGGAAAGATAGCTTAGTTTAGCTTTTTATAAAACCATTTTTTTAAATGGTCCTTGTCAATGTTTGCAGAGATCGTGTACTGCTCAGATGACTGATTACACAGGTTGTCTTACACAAGGCACGTCCAGATTTGGTAAATGAAACACTGTAGTTTGTGTAACTCTAAACTAAACCGACCTGTGTCACATCCCTTCCACTGCAAGCCTTCTCCAATGTTTTGAGTTTCAACACACACACACACAACAGATGAAGGATCAGTTGGGCATTATTCAGGCCTCCTGTGTTTGATTAAATCACTTCACAGCATCTGCTTCTCTGTGCATTTTAATGTGGTATAAGTGTAACATAACTGACCCCTGTAAGATATCACTTCTGTGGCATTTGCACTACAAGTTTGCTCCACAGAAACGCAAGCGGTCAGGTATGTTACAATGGTTAGCTATCCAGGCACACTGCTGCTAACTGCCAGTGCTCGGTTCAGTTAGTAAATAACCTTTGACCAGAAAATTGTACTTTATAAATGTCAGGAAACACTTCATTTTTTTTTTCTTCTGTCTGGTAGTCTTTCCCTCTTTGTCCTCTAATTCTTCACCCGTGAATTTCAAGGGCAGAAGCCTGCTGCTGTGTCAGGTGTACTGAGCTGTTTCAGACTGGTAAATCTGGCCAGTGACCAGGTCAAGACCTGCAGGGTCTGAGGTAGAGAAGCCAGCACAGGATATTGTCTCAGTAAGCCACCTGGGTAACTGTTGGTTACAGTGCTCCTGACTGTATGTGCAGCTTAATGACGCCGTTATCTGAAGGTACATTTTTTAAACCGCCTCTGTGTATGTTCAGAAAATTTTCTTTGCAGAGTGTGGTTTTACTTGCTGCTATAACCAAAACGACTAATCCATTAAACGCTTCTTTATATGTAAAATCAGATCTGTAAGCCTGATGAATTATGTAAATGACCACTAATGCATTGTACATAGGACTGGTGATGAATGTTAGACTGTTTGGCCATTTGTTTCTACCCAACCAGCCTGAGCCTTAAATATTTGCTCTTTAGTGCCCTGCATCAGCTGACATAGGTTACAGCCATCCCATGACCTTGAATTTGATAAGAGGTTAAAAAAAATGGATGTATGTTTGGAAAATACTGTAGCTCAGTGGTTGGTGGCACAGTGGTTAGCACTGTCGCCTCACAGCAAGAACGTCTTGGGTCTGCATGTTCTCCTTTTGCCTCGTGGCATTCCAGCTTCCTCCTCCATTCCAGTGACATGCATGTTAGGTTAATTGGCTGTGAGCAAGAAATAAAGTCCGTCTCTGCATTAGCTCTGTGATACACCGGCGACTTGTCCAGGGCCTACGTCTCCCCTTCACACAGTGACAGCTGGGCTAGTCTCCAGCCCCGATCCTGAATTGGATTAAGAAAATGGATGGCTGGATGGAGCTCAGGAGCCTGAAAGATCATATTCAGACAGCTCCTTTGTGGCTGTTCTTTCAAGCGTTTGGATACAGGATTTGCATGAACCTCTGTTGGGTACATCCTACAAAGGTTCAGGGCTGCAGTACATGTGTGAAAACTGCTAACACTTAAATTTTTAATGAAAGGATGAAGACGAAAACTTGAGTGTGAACTGTGGGGGAAGCACAGTCGGGCAAACGCTTTCCTGTCCAAAGTTAATTGTCAACAAATAAAAGTGATGTTAGGCTTTGCTTTTCCAGCCACTTCCAGGGCTTTGTTGGTCTGTCGCTTTGGGTCCGGCAAAACTGAGTGTAAAATACAGCTTTTTATTACGGCTGGTAACGGCGGACACAAAACATTGTTTGTAAACTCCAGCTGAGAAGAGATAAGAGAAGAATGTGTGAACATCCGTTCATACGTGCACTGTGCATTCACGACAACTTTGATTTTCCAGCAGAAATCTAAACACTGGACTAGAAAGCTGAGTTAAATGTCATTGTTTTAGTACCGAAATTTAGTCTCAAAAATTGGTTTCCTTCTGTTCATTTTTTTCTGACAGAACAAAATAAGGTAACGATCTGCTTATTTGTTCAGAGTAGCAACAGGAAGTACTAAAGTGACAGAAAGCATGCTATCGTCTTAAAGTGGCACTCTACAACTAGACTTAATGCTTTCTCATACATACAGGTATTTTAGCTATAGACCTGCCCTATTGCCTGTGTTTGGCATAATGTGTTATTGTTCTGAACACGAGCACGCTAACAGTGACAAATTTCCTTTTAAGTAAACACCTCAGTCATTTCAGGTCGCCTTCCTTGCCTGCGTGTGACATGTGCATGCAAACTGGCATAATCTTCAGACAAATTCTCCTGGTCATTTGAAGCCCAAGGTTACAACCATTACCACTGGGCCTTGTGTCTGTGGTGTTAAATTAGAGAAATATATTCTTTTAGACTGAGTGGCGTGAGCTGCACTCGCAAGCACTTAACTCTCCTGCTCATACAGCCTCGTTGTGCCCTTCTTACACCCTTGACAGACGCTCTGCAACAGGAAGAAAAGGGCACTTGTGTATATTTGTGTATGTACACATGTGCGCATATGCTCTAATTGGTCCCCAGTCTAGGTCTTCAGCATGTTTGATATAACAAAAGAAGAGTTTATCTTCGGGTGTCGTATTTTATTTAATTTTGCTGATTTTGCTGAATGTAAACAAAAAATAACAAACAAAACTGACACATTCACTTAATTGTGCTCAAATTAGCAAATGAATAAATAAATAGAAATTAAAAAAAAAAAGGCACAGGAAGTCCATTACTGTCTTAGTGAAGTGGGCAGTCAGTGGCTCAGATGAGCAACTTGACCACAAACCAAATGTGGCAGCAAAGTATGACACAGCTGTTCAGCTGTGGCTCTACACTCCATGCACAGCTGGGAAATTGCCGTCTGAGAGAAATGATAATGGCCAGGGAGTTAGTAACGAGGGTCAGTTACTTTGATCAGGTGCTTAAATCTGACATTTTCATCTGCGCTTAACTGGCATTGTGTCTTTTACGATAAAATAGGCAGTTGCGTTTGTGATATCAGTGCGTCTCTTTGGGGTTTTTTTTGTCGTAATGGTATGGGAGAAAGTGTCTGGGACTGGCAAAGTCCTGCATTGCGCACATGCACGGGTGCAGATCTGACCGTTTAATGCTTCAGATGGTAAAAGCATGTGGAAACATGTTTTCCACACATTTTGCAGCGTATGCTGCTCTGTTTTTTTGTTGGACTTTAAAATAACCAAAATATCTTCCCACGACCTTTCTTTTCAACAGTGTCCTCGTGTTTTGAGGCTGTCATGTTCAGTAACGCTGCTGAGCGTTCATTAACATTTTCTGTTGTCATTTTTTTTTTCTTTTATCTTGCGCGCACATAATGCTGTGTACGGCTGCAGTAGCTGGCTGCTCCTCCTACACTGTGTACGTCAGCCTGACCTGACGTGGCTCAAACGCTATTCCAACCATGATTGTTTCGGTGCGGCACTATTCTCATTATCACTGGCCTTTTTGTGTTGTCTATGGATGGAATGAGTTCAATCCACTTTTATCTTGACCATGTCTCATATTTCTGTTGAGGAAAAGTTGTTTTGTGATAATTAAATAACCACAAGCATCAAAAGCAACAACCTGTTTGCCTTTCCTCCATGCTGTTTTTTACCCCTCTGTTTATGATGACTTACCTCACTATTTATTTGCTTTTCCTTTCCTCTCTCTTTCCATAGCTGTTTCTTCCTTGCCTTAGTTGGCTCTCCTTTCTTTTATAAATCTCAGAGATGTAATTAAAAGCCCACAATTGAATGCAAGAGAAGTATTAAATACAACCTCTAAATTCTACACACCGGACAAATTAGACTTCACCGGTGTATCCTTCGTTTCCTTTTTTGCCTTTTCTTTCCCCATCCTTTTACCCTGGCTCAGCTTCCATTTTTCTTTAACAGGCAGTTGACATTGATGATGAATGTTGTGAGTTAATCACCCACAGCATGTTGGATTTAATCATTCTTTGATGACTCTACATGTCATGAAAATCTGTTGGAGGCTGCTCAGTTTGGCGCTGCCCGAGATTAAATTCTCTTTAGAGCAAGCAGGGGTGCAGTCATAGCCAGGCATAGCCCTGGTTATGTTAGCCTATTTTATTTATTTTTTCCAAAGATGCTTGACTTGAGCTCTTGTGACATTAAGGCAACAAAGATATGTTGTTGGTGGTATCTACTATAGATGAAGCTGATGTTGGACTCTCCTGTCAAAATCCCTCTAGATATTGCTTTCTAGACTTTCTATAAAAGTCTAAGCATTAGTGGCAGTGACTCTTTACAAATATACCCATTGCCCAGAATGGCAAAGTCCTGCTGCTCAACTTTGGCTATGTTTTTCAGTCAGTGTTAGCCAACTGAGCGTGCGCCATGTGAATCACAGTACGCAGCATTTAACATTAGGCTTATTTTGCTGGACACATTATTGCCACTTGTCGATTGGCTGGTAAGCTAACCCATATTAGCATTGTATAAACCGCAGAGCTTCTCCTGATTAATTTTGTAATTGGTAAAGATTGCCCAAAAAAAGAGATCAGAAAAGAAGGAAAAATTCTCATTAGTTTCTTTAACCCTGACGATCTTTTTGGCATCAGGTTAGCCTTAAAGAAGTTGCTAATTTGATTTTTGAAGCAAATGCATAGGTTTTAACACTTAAAAGACTGAACTGAATTGTTTCTATCGACGAGGATTACTGTCTGAGAGGTAATTGTAATTGAATAATAAATAAGAAGCCCATTTCTATGCCTCCCAAAAGCCAAATTCTGAGCAATAGTCAAGTGATAAGTTTAAAGTTTGATGATCAGTTTTGTACATAGTTGTTAATTCAGTGTCAAACTATAGCAGATAGCAACCAGGCCTGGAAGAGTAACACTGTCATGCTGCATACAACCAGCAGTTCACACCCATCATGCAGAGTAAAAAAAAAAAAAACCCTGCACTGTCGCTGTTGACATTATCTGCCTTAAATAGACTGCTTCAGGGTTAGATGTTTTTGCAATGATGACCAGTGTGAATCGGCTGCATGTGTTTTTAAGTTTATACGTTGGGTCGTGTCGCTATGCGTTTGTAGAAAGCATGAACTACCATACAAATTGTAATATTCTTGATTGTAGCTAATGTGCATGCATCTGTGGATGTTTGCAGTCTGTCAGGGATAAGTACTTTGCTGGTCAGCTGACCAGTTGTTGAGAGAGAGGAGGGAGGGAGAGAGATGCAGAAATCTGATGATTAATCACTCTCCAGGCTAATGCTTAGCAACTGCAGAGCACCAGCCAGGCCTTAAGTCCACCATACTGAGTCCATCTCAGCCACAAAATGAATTTCTATTATCAAGAAACAATATAATGGAATTACCATATCATATTACACCACCCAAAGAAGATGGTATATAATCTGATGCCTCAAAGTGTGAAAATCTAAAAATGCATACTGAATTGGCTGCTTCCTATTTGTATGTTTGTGTGATCATGTTGGAATTATATTCACCAGTGATGTATACTTAAGGCAGAAACCACTCCTGCACTTTTCTTCTGTTTCCCTTGCCTTGGAGTGTTTGACTTATTTGTCCTCAGGCAATAGACTAAGTCCACATATGATACTGAAGCGGATATGAGAAAATGGTGGACACAATCTGGCCTATATCCCTGTGTTGATATTTGTTTTGAGGGAGAGAGAGTGCATTGGGTGTGTTCTTCCACTGTGTTGTTTCTGTTGTAGTCAGCTCAAATGCTGGTAAGAAATTTGGCTACAGCTGGGAAGTTTGGCTGTTTTACCAGCCAAGCATGCCAGATACCCAACCACGCTCTTCAGCCGATCAGATAGTAGCTATTGAATTTTGGTGAGCCACTCCAGACACCAGACGGCAGATTAAAAAAAGAAGAAAAGAAAAAAGTGTGTTGCCCTCCCAGTCAACCCTTGGTAGTATAGTTCACTTCGATGGGCCTGTTGTTCTGAGCCTTTTAGCACGCAAGCGCCTTCTGATTTTAATGGTAACACAGAAGGCTATGAACCCTTCTTTTCTATTCTTTCTGACTCTGCCTGCAGTTTGTTGTTAGGGTTTGACTTGGTTACTGGATTAATGCTAGAGATCTTTGCATAGACGCTGTTGAAGAAACAACAGTGATACTACAGCTTTACTGGCATGTTGGATAACTCTGTGCAAGGTGTGTCCATTATCAGTCAGGCCCAGGGTAGAGCTGGTTACGTTGTGGTGTTTTTGTCAAGATGTTTTTTAGATTAGATTTAGATGTTTTTTTTTTGTTGTTGTTTTGTTTTTTAGAGTTTCTGCAGTTCTTCTGAATTATGCACAGCGTTGGGTTTAGGAAGAAAGAGACCACATTGTTGCACACTGATGCTTTTGTTATTTTAACACTGCATTGCTATCTGTCAGGTATCTTGTCAGGTTTAATCACTTCTAAGTGGATGTTTTCCAGCCTTAAAAACCTGAGCTGATCAGATGTTTTCTAGCTGTGTTATTTTATAAGCATGGACCTTTGGATTCAGGCACCCACTCCTCCTGTAGTTGAATTGTATTCATTTCTGGTGTGTGTTTTACAGTTTACCACATTTACATATTTACACAAAATGCTAATGGATACCTTATTTCGAGTGTACCTCTGCAAATGGTTGGAATAGGTTTTACTTTTTTTTTTTCTCATAGCAATACTTAAAATAATCAAGTGGTTGATGGGCTAGATACAAAACTGAAAGTAGGACATACATAGTTTGTGTTTTGAGAGACTAAACATGACTAAACTTTATAGTCGTAGGGTACTACTTATAGCTTATACTTGTAGCTAGAACAATTGCTGGCTCTGTGACGTGTGAGACATGCTTGAGGAATATTAAAATCTTAAGGTATTTCTGCTTTTGAAGTTGGTGTTCATTAGAGAATAACTTGGATAATGATGAAGAAGGGGAAAAGAAGCAATGAGACATTGAAACACGTATGAACATAAGACATTTAGAGATTTAGTTATTCTGGACAAACGGAAACCAAAAGAGTTCATCGCTTCTTTCGTTGTTGACATAGATTGCATATTTTGTCTGGCCAAGGTGGAGTCAGGACTGAAACCTTATCAGCATGCCACTTGGAGTGTGTGTTTGTGTATGGGTACATGTTATGGTGTGAGAATATTTTGTATATACACATCGTGTGTGTGTGTGTGTAAGAGTGTGTGTCTTAACACGTATTTGTGTGTGCATACACAAATATATCCAGTGTAGCTGGCTGGAATGCCAAGGATGCCCTTGTTGTAGGTGATAAAACAGCCTAGGAATTTGCTTGGCTCATGCTTCATTTGACTGCTTGTTTTACTGTTCACTTTCATTATGTTGCCTCATTGAACGAGTGTGTTTATTGCTTAGTTGTGTTTACTTTGCAAGTTGCGCAGAAAAGCACAAAAAAACATGCAAAAAAGGGAATTAGGGTTGGATTTAAAAACATGAAGTGTGTTGGGGCATCTTATAAGATGGAGAAATCAACAGCCAACAGCAAAAACTAGATTTAATAAAAGAAAAGAACAACATTTAATTCTTCTTCCTGTTGTTAGATAAGCGCCTTCTGAGGATTTGTTTATTTATTTATTTTGATTCTTTGGCGGCATTGCAAAACTAGGACAAATCCCACACAATAAAGCTGAACAAAAATTGAGCCAAAATATTTTTTAACTTCTTTTATTTCTCATTTCTTATTTGAAACTATCACCGAATTATAACTTTTGTTTATCATTTCCCACTACATAAACCAATACCAAAGTGCATTGAGAATTTTTTGGTCATACAGTTTGATGTCATTGTATTCAAATTCTGGCAGAAAGAAAGATACATTTAGTGAAACAAAGCTTTCTCTCAAGTCTTTTCAATGAAATGAGCTCAAGTGAGAGGGAAGTGAGACAAAACAGGAAAGCATGTGGCTGTTTTCCTTTTTTAAATTGTTTTCAGTCAAAAGTCTTCAAGCATGGTGTGAAGTTTTCACAACTGTGTAAATTGTCTAAATTAAGAATAAAGCTGTCTCATTTTTTTTGGTTAATGTAGTTGTGTTAACTGCATGTCTTTGATGCAGGTTAAAAAAAAAATGACGCCATGTTTCTTTTTTCTCTCTCTTGTTTAGGAGCGCACCAGGTCATTTGACAGCTTCAATATGAACACTCTGGAGAGCTCCCTGATTGACATCATGAGAGCTGAACAGGACAGCCTGAAAGGTAAAGATGCCAGCTGTCAATCAAGATCATGAAACAGACAAGTATCAATACTACTTTTTTATTTTACATTGTGTTGACAGCAGAGATGTTTTTCATAGGAGGCTCTGGTTACGCAGGCCTAGACGTTGGTTGGCGACCACCAGTTGCTAACAAAAAGTGATTCCTCCCTGACGAGTTGCAAGTATTTGCTGGAGGTTGCTGGAAGTCATTCTGAAATCGATTGTTAAAGACTGTTTGTTACACATGTCTAGAAACTGATCAGTGATCCCCCATTGGTAACCACCAGTCGTTAGGGAAAAATGTGTATTCCCCAACTGGTTCATGGTGGCTGGAGGTTGTTGCTGTCTCTAGGTGAAAGTGGTTGCAAAGAGGTATAGGGTGCTGCATGGAACACCACCTTGTGACCGTTGGTCTCCAGTGTAAAAGTTGTGCCTTTTGAAATGTGTTGATTGCAGTAGTAAGGTACTTTGAAGGTAAACATTCTTCATTTCTGGTTTGCCTTGTACTTTTTCTAGTGTCTCTGGCATTTGATGGTAAATTATTTGCACACAAATCAGAATCTTCCATGCAAACCATGGGTGACCGCAGCAATCTGCTACAAGTAGGTGTTCCATGCAGCCCCCTATATCTTTTTACAACCAATTTCACCTAGCAACAGCAACAACCTCCAGCAACCACAAACCAATTGGGGAATACACATTGTTCCTTAACAACTGGTGACTACCAATGAGGGTTCACTGATCAGTCTCTAGGCATGTTTCTCTAGGTTTTTGGTGCAGCCCCCTTGTTGCAACTGATCCCCCCACCCACCAGTAACCGCTTTCCAACATGTAGGCCTTTGTGACTGATTCTTAATATCATTAAATACATGAACAAAAAATAATTTCTTCAACTACTGATGATTCAGTACATGGTTTTTAGGTAGAAAGCCAACAGGAGATGAGTGTGTGCCCTCAAAGTTTGTTTCTCATTTAGCCTATATGCATTTTTAGCAGACCTGTGATGTGCAGGAGGTAGAGATGTAGACCTCCTTCATAGTTATAGATGTGTCATATTTTCCACCAGATAGCACACAATTATTAGTGCTTGAACAGTAAATACAGTACCAGTCAAAAGTTTGGACACACCTTCTTATTCAGTGTTTTTATTTTTTTCCTACTGAAGTCATCCAGACTATGAAGGAACACATAAGGAATCATGTAGTAAACTTAAGTCTTAAACAGACTGTCCATCCATCCGTCCATTCATCCATCCATCCGTCCATTCATCCATCCATCCGTCCATCCATCCATCCATCCATCCGTCCGTCCATCCATGCATCCACTTCCATTTATCCTTTTCAGGGTTGCATGGGGGCTGGAGCCAATCCCAGCTGTAATAGGGCGCGAGGCAGGTTACACCCTGTACAGGTCGCCAGCCTGTCCAAGGACCAACACACTACCACTGGGATGGCCAGTTTCGTTCACAACGTGCACGCGTGAGCTCATGACAGCCCTGTTTGTGTTTGATTTCACGTGGCTACAGAAAGCAAAATGGCGACCAGCATTCAAGCGAGGGGGAAGAAATGGAAAAGGGGAACACAAATGATAATTTCGAGCTTCCTATTAAACATAAATTCCCAGCAGCTCAGTGTTGCCAACTTAGAGACTTTTCAGACCCCCCCCCACAAAAAAAGGAAAAAAGAAACAAGCGACAAATTTAGTGACTTTTTCCAGTGTCTTTTGGAGATAGCCTGAAAAACCAAAATCCTCCACCGTCGCCGTGTATTGTGTACACGCAGCCCTTGTACCACATCCCTTCGACGACGAGGTATGTGTGCTACCTGAATTCTGTGAAGCATGTAGGTGGGCTCATATCTGGGGTGCTGTTAACTTTCAGTTTCTGAGGCTGGTAACTCTGATGAACTTATGTGCAACAGAGGCAACTCTTGGTCTTCCTAACGTTTGATGGTCTTTGCAACTGCGCTTGAAGATACTTTCAAAGTTCTTGAAATTTTTTGGATTGACTGACCTTCATTTCTTAAAATAATGATGGACTGTTGTTTTTCTTTACTTAGTTGAGTAGTTCTTGCCATAATATGGATTATAACATTACTCAAATAATGCTAGTCACTGTATACCAACTCTAATTCTACGCAACACAACTGATGGTCTCAAACACATTAAGAGGGCAAAAAATTCAAGAAATGAACTCTTGACAAGGCACGGCTGTTAACTGAAAGCCATTCCAGGTGACGACCTCATAAAGCTGACTGAAAAAATGCCAAGATGTGCAAAGCTGTCACCTAAGCAAGAGGCGTTTACTTTGAAGAATCTAAAATATAAAACCTATTCTGGTTTAATACTTTTTTGTTTACTAGATATTTCCCTATGCATTTCTTCATAGTTTGGATGACTTTACTATTAATCTACAATGTGGACAATTTTGAATAATGAAAAACCACTGAATTAGAAGGTGTGTCCAAACTTTTGACTGGTACTGTACATGATCTCTCTTAAAATGAGTTTCACAATAAAACACAAAAACTTTAAACAGACAAAGTGTGTGTTCTTTTAAAAATACTGATGTAAATAGTTTGCATGTGTCATTTTCCTTCATGTAAGGTGTGCAAAAAAAGAGAAAAAAATCTTATTGGCTGCACAAAGGACCGCATACACAACAATTTATCAGTTAACTCCCCAGTTTTTAGCAGAGAAGTTTCACCTCCTCCACGGGTCAGCCATGTAGAAGCTTTGTCTTTTTGTGTTATTATCAGCAATATTATGAAAGGCCACTCTGTGTAGCAGTCAGCTCACACCTCTGTCTTCCTTTTCCTTCTCTCTTCTTCCCACTCATCATAAAAAACACAAACAAACAAAAAGAAAATTCTACTTGTGAGAAATTTTCCTATAGTCATTGTCTTCTCCTTCTCCTCCTTCACCACCTTTTGTCATATCTGTGTATACCATTATCTTGGGAATACACTTGGTGAGACTTTGTTGCATTCTGGCTTATGCTACAGCTGATGGCAGTGCATTTCAGAAGCAGCTCTACACACCACATAGCTTGAAAGAGTGTCTAATATGGTCTGTTTTATGGAAGCAGTATCAAGCACACAGAGCAAGTGAGGAAGTCCCACACCTGAACAACATAGAGAATCCCATCAATTTTCAAAATAAGACTAAAAGCTGGGCTTTTGAAATGCTCCAAGTGGGATTTGAAAGCGTGCATCAGGGAGGCATGAACATCATACTTGCTGAGTCATGTATGGTATTCTCTGACAGTAGTGTTTTCCACATCAGTTGGCATTTTCATGCATTTCCCATACGCATGTCGATTCATGTGGACATGTATAGCAATATGTGTGACTGACCTACATTTCCACTGATTTATAACACAATAAGGAGTTAATGACTGTAATATTTTTAAAAGAGGCGCCCTGCAATAATCTTGTTGCTACAGATGTTTGTGGTGTCCACAAGTTGCACTTTTACACAATGTTGTCATGAATCTGGCTATTATGGTTGTTATATTGACAGATGACCATCTGCTTTTCCCCACAAAGTCTGCCGATCAGAAGAAAGTGAGCTTTTAAGGAGGGGGTTCTTAAAGTGATGAAAGCTTGTTTCAGTAAAGTAGATAAACTGAGTAGGGCTCCAGAAAGAGGCGTAAGATATTTTTTATTTTATTTTTTCAAACTGAGAGTCGATCAGAGCTGCTCTAGTGGAGTCCCAGAATAAAATCACAGAGCGTGAAAAGTTAGTTCAAATATAGCTGTGCAATGAGTGCAAGTGAGCGGTTGCAATAAGTATAACCTCTTTTGTAATCAATTTTGAGAAGTAGATGCAGAGAGAATTATGAAGGCTTAGGCTTTATATAAGAAGGAATTTGTGACAGTGATGGGAGGGCTCTCGCTGAGTTAGCCATCATTGCTTTCTAATAGTCACTGCTACAAAGTTTCCCAATTTAAAGGGTGTTGTGAAATATTTTGGTCCAAAAAGTTGAACACATTTGTGCATACTATTTTTTTTTTTAACTTTTTGGTGTATATATTGCCCAGAAAAATTATACTGTACAGCATACAGTTTTGCTGTTAAAGCATTAAAAGGAAACATGTATGACAGAAACAGTGCTGGTGATCTCATGGACAGTTGAAATTGCATTATAGGTCACGTTTATTTTATTTCTGGGTGGATTTAAATCATTGTGTGTTTTTTTTTGCCTTTGTTTTGCATTTTTTATCCATAAAACATTTTATAAATGTTTTTTAGAAGTTGGCTAACTTATTTTCACAGGATTAACTGACTCAGTGTTTGTTGTTAGCTTAATGTTTTTGGTGTATCATAACCCAGAAATGGGGTAATTAAATTCATTCAGTATGAGTCCAGTGTTTATTATTTTAAAAGGTGAAGTTCACAGTAATAACGTGACTAACAAGTTATTAACTTGGCTAGTAGTGTGTGCTGGCTAAGAGGGTGGAGAGGGAGAGCTTAGTAATGATCACTGTTTGAAAGGAAACACCTTTGATTTCTCAAGGCTTTGGCTGAATGTAAAAGAACTGGGTGGTGGCGGTGTAGTTAAAGTTGCCAGTCATATTTGTTAGTAGTTTAATAGGGCACAGGTTTTAGATAATGACTGCATTGTTTTTGTTAGGTTGTACCAGTTTTATGGGCCGAGGACCAGAAATGAATGAATGAGTCTTTCTATGAGCTCAAACTGCAGTATAAACAATAATAATGGAAGTGATGTCATTTGTCACATAAAATGCAATAATTTGTAAAACATTTGCTGTACTTGGTTTCATTGGCAGAATAAGTAAAGAATAGAAAGAGTAAAAACAACAAACAAAAACCTAAATACGGAACACTACAGTATGACCCTAATAGTTATCTGAGCTTTGGACCTACCAGGCTCAGCAGCGTGCAGCTTGTGGTTTTATGTTCTGCTGATGAACTTTAGTAAATGTTTCCTCAGCACTGGAAGAGATTCCTATGACTGATAGATCCAAGAACTTGACACCAGAAGAGAAGTCACATTTTCTTCGAAAAACCACCAAGCTTCTGCAAACCATGCAGTATTTTTGAAAATGTGATAAAATTATGTAAAGTAGAAGTGATTATGACCCCAGCTTCTTATAATACATGTAATGCATGCTCTCCTCTTTTGTGGTACAATGTATTTGTCATCTGGTGGGGGTTTATTGGGAAATGGGGAGCATTATATGTTACTGCCCCCTTTTTGTGTCCACTATTGGCCCATTATAAGACCCCAATTATCTGTTAATAATAACCGACATTCTCTAAGTTCACATCGATTAGAGGTACTGAATGTCGGTTTTGATTAATTTTCTATCATTTAGTTAGCCATAATGATGATAGTATAGGCTAGTGGGTGGTATTGAATTATGCTTTTTTTTTTCTTTTTTTTTTTACATTTCCCCTGATCCAGTTAATTTTTTTCGGTCTTTATCAGCTCAATGCAGTACTCAGATCAACATCAGGATCAGTGTGTATCCTTTTTCTGTGTGTAGTCCAGCATTTTTCATCATTTTGCTTTTTTCTTTCCTCCTGATCCTTTACTTTTGAACAACAAAAACGAAAAGGCTGGCTGCAGAAAGACAAAAACCAAGTGAAATTGGATCATAATTTAATACATAACTCATCCCATTTTACATTCCCACATACCTTTTTTTTTTTTTGGCCTTCTAGCACTT
>JAMQGT020000788.1:0-27500 GCA_024447675.2 Pterophyllum scalare | reverse complement strand
TGTTGTGATTTTATTGGGTGTGGGGCTGCTGGTTTGTTGTTCCATTAATGGGCACATGCGGTAATTTTTGAATGAGCCTGTGCTTTTTGTATACGTACAGTGAAGTGACGAGTTTGTCTGCATGATTGTCTAAGTGTCGAGCCTTGTTACACGCTGTCAAGTGAGCTTATGCATCTTTTTATCTTCAAGTTTTTGTTTCTCTCATTATGCTTCACTCCGCTTGCTTTTCCTCATCTTCGCTTACATATTGCATATTAACTCAGACAATACAAGACGGTGTCACACTCAGCCACAAGTTAATGAGGCAGGGAGTAATTCCTGATTTACACTCATTGCAAGAAGAGCAGACACATGGCAAGGCACACCCATTGTCAGTTAAGGCTAACTCCTTTGCATAAATCTTCATAAAGCAGCTCAGGGCAGGTTGTATAGGAGCAGGAATAGGACAGGGGGAGCTTAACCTCTACCACACACACACACACACAGTGCACTATGAAACTGCTTCATATTTATTACTTTCTCAGTGATGGGACTAATGTGCATGTGATAACCTTTATGTTGATCGGGTGCTCACAGACGGCACAGTTCCTGACCGTGTGTGTTTCATAGAAGCTAATTAAGAATAAGGAAAGCTAGTCAGAGCAACACATTAAGTGGCATTTCATGTGGCTAGGACTGTGACACACTACATGCAGATATTTAACTGTTTCTCTCCCAATTTGATAGTTAGTTCATAGTTAGATTTTTTTTTTTTATTTTGTAAGATTTTTAAGGTTTCAAGTGATTCACTGCCAAGCTCTGCATTTCCTATCATTCACCCCTTCTTATTTTTTATTTTTTTTTGCATATTTGTCATATTTACATGGTTCAGGTCATCAAACAGATGTTAAGATTAAGCAAAGATAACGTGAGTAAATCCAAAATGCAGTTTTTAAATGATTTTATTTATTTGAGGACAAAAGCTATTCAAACCTACCTGGCCTTGTGCGAAAAATGAATCGCGCCCTAAACCTAATAAGTGGTTGTGCGTCGCTGGCAGCAAGAACTGCAATCAAACATTTGCGATAACTGGCAATGAGTGTTTCACATCGCTGTGGAGGAGTTCTGGTCCACTTTTCTTTACAGAATTGTTTTAATTCAGCCACACTGGAGGGTTTTCCAGCATGACTCTTGTGTTTAAGGTCATGCCAAAGGATCTCATTTAAGTCCACACTTTGATTAGGCCACTCCAAAACTTTTTTTTCCCCCCTGTTGGACTTACTGGTGTGTTTTGTCCTGCTATTTACTTGAGTTATATTTATCTACTTTTTGTTTGATCTGAAACATGCAAGTGTGACAAAAATGTAGAAAATAAGAAATCATGAAGGGGGCAAAATGCTTTTTCATTTAACTGTATATCGAGTAATGGGAATTGCAATAGACAGCTCAATGCAGTGACTGAATGAAAGTCATGAAATCAGAGTGCTCATTTATGGTTATCTTTATCCCAGTGTCATTACCATGATCAACTCTTTTTTTTTTTATACACCCAGTTTTCTCTCCAAGCAGTAAATCTATTCTGCTCTCCTCTTTTCTATTTCTTTCTTAGGCCACTCTTCTCTCTTCCCCATAGAGGATGGTTTCCCCGATGATGAACGTGGAGATCAGGGTCTCGCAGGACTAGGCTCCCCACACTGCTTTCCACACCAGAACGGAGAGCGTGTGGAACGCTACTCGCGCAAGGTCTTTGTTGGAGGACTGCCCCCAGATATAGATGAAGGTGCAGTAGTAACATAATTAATATCACGAGGATTTAATTCCTGGGTTAATTTTATCCCTTTCTGTAATTAAACTTAGAAGATGGGAACTTGGAAAAAAAAAATGCCTGAACCACACTAGGCTTCTTAATGCACACTCCTTATAATTTACTGTGAAATTTGAGCAGGACTTCTGCTGTAAATCTTCCCTGGCGTTTTCTTTGAAAAAGATGTGGGCTGCTGATGAGCATCCATTCTGCTTTCTTAATTTCAGATGAGATAACAGCCAGCTTCAGACGGTTTGGACACCTGTTTGTGGACTGGCCTCACAAAGCTGAGAGCAAATCCTATTTTCCTCCCAAAGGTATCTTAAATTGCTATCACAGCTTGTTCACACTGTGCTGGTTTTTGTGGCAACTGATTTTCAGTATTCTTCGGTAAAGCAGTGTGTGATAATCTGGTACAGTCAATATCTATGCATCTGAGCAGTCTGGTTTTGTCTTCAGGCTGTTATCTGAAGCATTTGTTAACCGGGCCCGGATTGTTTGTCTGTTTGTAAAAGCTTATGCCCTCTTGCTGTGAAAGTAGAGTGTCGTGATCAGACAAGCATTCACAGTAATCAACGAACTAAATTCCAGCACGGTTCTTTGTCAGTACTCTGCGGCTCCAGCAGCGTGAATAACCCTCTTGTGTTTTGTGTAGGCTATGCCTTCCTGCTGTTCCAGGACGAGAGCTCAGTGCAGGCTTTGATCGATGCCTGCATCGAGGAGGACGGCAAGCTGTACCTCTGCGTGTCCAGCCCCACCATCAAAGACAAGCCGGTCAGTGGGAACGCGCACACGCACACACAAATGCATCCAATCCTTCCATCCAAAACTTCTGCTTGAAGTTCCCTGTGTTTCCTTTGAGTTCAGTAAAACTTAGCAGACTAGAGTTTAAAAAGAAAAAACTGTTGGTTGCGTGTACGACAGGTCCAGATCCGCCCGTGGAACCTGAATGACAGCGATTTTGTGATGGATGGATCTCAACCTCTTGACCCAAGGAAAACCATCTTTGTGGGAGGAGTTCCTCGCCCTCTCCGTGCAGGTATCCTTCACTTTTATGTTGATCTTTTTTTTTTTTCCACCCGCTAATTTGACAACAAAAGAGTGTTTGTAATAAAAACATATGAAGAATACTCTGTGCAGACGGTTTGTATCTCAAGTGTTCGTCAAAAGCATTTTAAAAATTCTGTTGTGTTTTGTTGTTCCTTATATTCAGTTGTCTGTTTAAATATTTTTGTATATCAGTAAGTAGCTTCTTTAACTTCCTGTTCCTCTCCCAATAGTTTAAATAGCAGCCGTAAGCAAAATGCTTCCTTCTGTGAGATGCTGCGGTGTGATCAGCTTGTGCTCGTAAAATTAGACCTGCTGCAGGGTAAAGCTAAAGAGACACCGACCTACACTGGTTATTTCAGGAAGTAGTCTCTGTGGCACACTGTGCAGTGTAGGATTATATTTTTCTTGATAACAATGTCACGTGTACTGCATTCATGTTTACTGCACCACTGGTGACTGTGGGTTAGACCTCTGTGCTGCAGTTTTTGGTAATGAACAAGGTCATTAGGCCCTGCAGTGCATTAAATATTTTATAATCCTGTATAGTAGTAATAATAATAGGAAGAAGAAGAGGCAGGAAAAAGAAAAATCCACATATTAAGAGGGGCCGTTGTAAAGCTGAAAAGTAAATTTACAGGGTTTTGTCCCCACGAATAGCATGCGTGTTAAATTTAGTTTAGAAAAACACTCAAAGACTGTCAATAAACTCAGGTCGCTGCTTTCATATTTACCCTTTGAAACTCTGTTGGACTTTAATCCATCTGTGTTGATGGCTTAAACTCTCAGATGAACAACTCTCATTAGATTGTGTGTTTGTGTTTCCTGGTTACACTGGCATGAGTTTATGCAAACCTTTGTGCCAATAGAGGTAACTGCTGGATTTTTGCGTCCGGTGATTCTTGTGTTGGTGTGTAGTTTGCTCCTGTGCATCAGAGTTGTTTTTGCAAATGTTTTGTTGATCTAATTCTGTCTTCCCCACCCTCTCTCTTTGCAGTGGAGTTGGCCATGATAATGGACCGCCTGTACGGTGGAGTTTGCTACGCTGGCATCGACACAGACCCGGAGCTGAAGTACCCCAAGGGAGCGGGGCGGGTCGCCTTCTCTAATCAGCAGAGCTACATTGCTGCTATCAGTGCTCGCTTTGTACAGCTGCAGCATGGAGAAATCGATAAACGGGTGAGTGGAAGGGGAAAAAAAAAAAAACTCCGGTGTTTTTCTGTCTCCCCTCCCGGCCTCCTCCTTTCTTCATTCCTCTCTCTCACCTTACTTCCTGCTCTTACTCGTTGCATTTCTTTCAGTTGTGCAAAGGTGATGCAAAGTTTTAGCAGTTTGTTGAAGTTAAAAAAAAAAGAAAAAAAAGAAAGCTAACGGATCTGACAGCTGCCAAATCTAGATTCAATCAATCATCAAAGATGGCTTAAAATGTTTAAATCTGGTTTTTAACCTTTACACAGAGTAGTATAATAGGCATTGCTGTGTTTGTAAAATAACATTTGTACAACAGAATAAATTAGGTTCACAAGAAGTGATTGGATGGTTTTAGCTGAGATACACCTTTGTATAGCTGATTTGGCCTTAGGATTTTCATGTTGTGCTCGAATGGTGACTTTTTTGTGGAAACAATGATGAGATTTTGGTAACTGGGTGGACTGTTTGTTTTAGTCAGCAGTTAAGACATTTTGACCTTTTCCTATTTTTGACATTCAGATGTTGCAGTAACACAGCAGTGAGCCAGCATACATAAGACTAGAACCTTGAAAGTGAAGCATCTAAATGGAATTTGGCCATATTTAGTATTTTTCCTACTGTGACGATTCTCTATAAAAGGCTGTGAACTCCCAAGCCTCATATCAGGAACCCTAAAAATGGTGCACAGTCTTTTTTATTTTGTTTTTTTATTAGTATTCTTATGAGTTAAGGTTATCAGTAACTTACCCACCACTGTCAGCAGCCAAAGATTTACAGTAATCTCATGCTAATGGCCTGCATGTGACACAGGTAATATGTGACAATTTGTGAATGAAGATAAATTGAGCAGAGATCCTGCAGGTCTATGTGAAGTAGATAAGATACTGCTCTTTTAAGATTTGCATAATTGTGGTGTTGTGCAGATTTTGTAGAATGACAGTAACATTCACCTGCTAATAGTATACTCACTCATCACTGAGAAAGGAAGGAAAGGAGGTAAGAGGTGTTTCAAAAGTAATGGGTCTTAGACAGGAAGATTAATATTTCAACAACGATTGTGAAGTCAGTAGTGCAGTTTTAACAACCTTAATCATCCCTTTAAATACCAATAAGGAATTCAGTTAGAGATTGCTGTTTTCTTAGCCATTTTTCTGTGACCTGCCAATGCTGATTTTATTTTTATTTTTTTTGATGATTTCAGTTTGCTTTCCGAGACCTACATTTTATCTTATCAAAAAGAAGGCAGGTGCAGCACAAATGTCAGTTACTTTCATCATTTTTCAGTATGTTTATAAACTCACCAGGTAACACGACATGACCATTCACTCTCTTTCACTCTTCTCCTTAATTTTTCTCATAACATTAACTTTATTATTATTGATCCTTTGCACATAGTGAGGCTGCTGGTTTGTGAGTGGCGCTGGATAGCTTTAGCTTTTAACCCCTTGCCTTTGTAAACTGGACTAGCTCATAATCGGACATGTTGGAGGCCGACCGGCCAGGTCAGGTCCAAGAACCCTGAAAATTGTCCGGTTCCAGTCCCAGGGCTGGTCATCTCATGCTAATGCTAATTAGCTTGCTAATGTTAAACGCTAAATCCCACGCCCACTTGCTAATTGAATGATGGTGAACAGATTTACACTTGCATATCATGCACTGAAAGTGTCCCAGAGTGCCGCTTCCCTCCACTAATGAGTTTGCAGAAATTACTTAAAGTGTACACAACAAAAACATTATAATCCATGTGTTTTATAAATCCGATCAGCTGCTAACAGCACTTCCTACATATGTCATCACGTTGTCAGCGTGAACTATTGCGTTTTTAATGTAAGCCAGTGCCCAGTGGAAGATTGAAAATTGCGGTAAAATTATACTATAGTGTAGTGATATAGGAAAAAAAAAAATCAGTCTGGTATCAGGGACGGGGCGGGGTGTGCGGTGTGTTCGCCCACTTGCTAATTGCAGCGGTAAAACAGTTTAAGTAGATCGCGAACTGGTGAAATTCTCCAACCTGGAGCAGCGCCAGGTGATTAACCGCTGGCTAGAACCCTGGTTGTGATACTGTTATGAAATTATACTGTTTATAGAGGCCAAAACTCAAGTCTATGGAGATTCTCGCTTTTTGAGCTGGCCTCAAGTGGCCATTAGAGGAACTGCACCTGTCATGTCATGATTGTGTGAACATTGTTGTTAAATCAAAAAATTTTAAGCCCGGGTTGATTCTGTGACAACTGAGATTGTTTGTTTGTCATAATAAATGTGGTTCAGTTCAAGTTGCATAATTGCTCAAAAAAAGTGCAACATAACATGAAATATTTTTTATGACCAATTGCTTTAAAAAAAAGAAAAAAGTTGAATCTGATGCAACTGTAAAAAGGGTCCGCAAACGGTGAGACTCGTATCAGAAAGAGTAACAATAAGCTGGATTAAAGACACATTTCCTGTGCATTACTTATGCGTGTGTAAATAGCAGACCCCTCAAATAACAATGAAGACTATTACAAAGAGAGGTAATTGCTATTATGTAAATGCAGTGAATAAATAATCGGATATATAGTATCAAAAGCAGTGTTTTCTTTCATGCTGATTGTACTTATTATAATTCTAAATAATAGAAGCAGCAGCTGTTGTAGCTCATGTTGCACCTCGCTGGTCGTAATTTTATTTTTGTAATGATTTCAACCTCTTTTTGCAGGTGGAAGTGAAGCCATATGTGCTGGATGACCAGCTGTGCGATGAGTGCCAGGGAACTCGCTGCGGTGGAAAGTTTGCGCCGTTCTTCTGCGCCAACGTCACCTGTCTACAGTACTACTGCGAGTACTGCTGGGCGGCCATCCATTCACGCGCCGGACGAGAGTTTCACAAACCCCTGGTGAAGGAGGGAGGCGACCGACCCCGTCACATCTCATTCCGCTGGAACTGAGCGGAAATCAGAGAGGGAGAGGCAACAGAGGAGCAGGAGGGCAGGTAGTGCAGGAGTCGCAAATCATTGTACAAATAAATGCACTTTTCTGTTGCTGGTTCCTTTTTGCTCCACTTTCACCCAACATTTTTTTTTTTTTTGCATTTTTTAAAATTAATATTTAAAGATGGAAAAGAAAAATTGGATTTATATCCAGATATGTCGAGGAAGGAAAAAAAACAAAAAGAGAGACGTGTAACATGATTTTATTTATACGTTTGATTTTTAAAATATTTTTATTAGTTCTCAAAAAAAAATACATATATAGAAACGTTTGAGGTGTGATTATGGTACTCTATTTAATTGGGATATTTTTCTAAACTGTATTTATTTTAATTTTGATACAAGAGGCCCCGAAACAAATACTTGTCATTTGACATTCAGCTGATTTGCTTTGTAGCAGAGCTCTTGCATATTATTTTGTACTGAGTCTCCAGAGCAAATGCTGTTTAAAGAGAATATGATTGGGTATTTCTTTCTGAGAGTTCGGATTAAAGTGTCCCTATTTTGCATATTTGAATATATATGTTTAAAGGATCACTATTTTGTGTGTGTGGGGGCGGGGAGGAAGTTTACTCAAATTGACTTTGTGAAGTCCAAAAAACATAATTTTTTTGTCATACTGTACACTGCTGCAGTGCCTGTCTTAACCCACTGTGTGAAACGCTCTGTTTTAGCTCCTGTCTCTTTAAGGACCCCCTAGTGACATAGATAGGTCACAAAAGAAAAGCCTTTCACAGTTTCAAGCAGTACAGCAGCAGTATTTTCTGTGGGAGAGAAACAACTGCATTCGGCATGGCATTTGGCATCGCCATGTGACTTTGACATACATAAAAAGGTATCCGACTTAAGAATATGGAAGAACCCAAAAGGCATAATAGGGGCACTTTAAGTTTGCTATTGATAGCCGAGGCTCCAGAGCAAATGTGAATTAAAAAGGGTGTTGCTAAAGAAGAGTGCACTTATTTCCAGTTTAAATACTGAAGATACAGTATGTGAGACCCTTAGTAGTTACCAAAGCTGAATCTGAATTAACTTCGACGAGCAGAGCGAGCCCACTGCAGAATGAAATGGATTCTTTTCCCTCCCAGATCAAAATGTTTGGAACCTCTTGTTATGATTTCCAGGACCATAAAAATATTTTGATGTTACTTGAAAATCAAAGCAAATTTTTAGCAACACCGATTTGGGTTACGATCTCCATTTTGACATGCAAAAACTAATACCTCAAACTCCGCTGCTAATGTGCCGAATACAGAGAGGAAAGGAAAAAAAAAAAAAAGAAACCAAGAAAGAAAGAAAACATTATCACTCTCTGGTGTTCTCCTTTCCTTAGAACTATAATCAGAGGGAAGTGATGCAACAGGCAGAGAGTGATGTAACTGGCACAGTTTTCTACTCGCTTCATCACCTCCTTATTTTTGTAATCAAACCCAGGGTTGTGCTAGTGACAGAGCATCGTAAAGTATACAGTGTATTATTGGAATGTATAGGAAAGGGAGGCTACAGGAGAGACAGGCTTAGTGGTAGAGAGAGAAATTCAGCCCCAAATCCCCTCCTCGTGTCTGCCTGCGGCCTCTGCTGCTAAGCTTACAGCTAACAAAGAGGAGGGCCTCATTCATGGATCAAAACCAGCTTGGGGCTTGAATCCATATCCTTCAGGACTGAGGTTAAAGCAACTCCTCATCGAAGGATGGTCAAGCGGCCACCTTTTATTGCAGTTTTTCTGGGGCTACCACCAAACAGGAAATGCCTGCCTGTGTTAGTTTTGTTTTAATGCATTTGTGCAATTCTCCCAAGTCTTTAATGAAAAAAGTTCTACTTTGCATCCAAGAGTTAGCTACATTTAATGAAAGAAGCAATTAAAAGTTTATCTGACTTCTGAATCGTCAGCACATGGAGGGGATCTGCCTTTGCAGCGAACTCTCTATCCTTTCTCCTGCCAAGCTAATCCAACTCAGCATCCAGTGTTTTTGAAGCATAAATGAAGATAGTCTCTGCAGTGTGCTCTACTACTGCACACTTGTGACCCACATGCAGTTTGCTCTCGATAACGAGATTGCAGGACCAGTCGGCTGTACCCGGCGGCTTTTGGGAACCAAAGATGGCCGTGCAGTAGTGGCTCATACTGTAGCTCATTTCTTGTCTGGTATTTTCTTGTTTTCTTTCTCATTTTCTTCAAGAACCTTTTGCATATATATCTATTTTTTTTTCCTAAATCTGTGACTTCTACCCAGTTTTGCTTAACTGTCAAGCCCTGATGGACTCCAGCAAACCAAAGATTGGCCTTGAACATTGTCTTTAAAGAATGCATATGCATATGTGCATATGAAAGACAGTGCAACCATTAGGACATCAGTGGGGGGGGAGGGGGGAGGAAATAAAACGACAACAAAACAACGGGGTTTGCAAGACAGACAAACAAGGCCTCACACTCTCCGTAGCTCAAAATGGAGGCGTGTGCTGTCAGTCAGGCGCTAGTTATTTTAATCTGAAATAGGTCTGTGCGTTCGGCAAAAGTAACACAAAAGTACATCTTCCCACAGCGAAAGTAAAACTAATCGTCACATTTGTTTGAGTCGCTCAGTGGTAACCTATTAGCCGAGCGTTTAAGTGTCAGGGAGTTAGTACAGAAACTTGATTATACACACTAGTGAGAATCCTCATATCGGCGTGGTGTTGTTGGCACCAGTTTTGCACCCTGGACATTAGTTTTGTGGGTGTGGTGGGTGAGCATTTTAGAAATTAAAACACTTTGTGAAGAATTTGCTGTTAAATGAGATGAAAAAAAAAAAGATTATTTTATACATGGCCTGCTGATTTTTGGTACAGTGTTTTCTAGCTAAATTATTTTGTCATGCACATATAAACATTTATTATGCACTACTTTTCTAAATATTTTTTTCTTTTTCCAACAGTCATTTTAGGCACATTTTTCACAAATGGGGAAACTCCTTTTTGCAATACCTCAATTTTTCACATTGTGAAAGGTAGCTTTTGTACTTTTGTTACTGAGAGATCTGCATATATGGAAATGTTCATTTTAAGGAAAAAAAAAAAAGTTGAGCGATTTCAATATATATTATTTTCAATTATGCTTTTTATACATTTCAGTGCTGAGGAATCTTTACAACTAAGTGCGCACTTGTGTTGATGCGACTTCAGATCTGCAGAGGAGAGACCAAAGAGTATCGCTCTCTTGGTCTTAGCTTTTCTTACACTAGATGTATTCCAGTCAATCTGGTCAATAACAGCATGGCGAGAAGGAAAAAAAGAAAAAAAGAAATGTAATTTGGAATTGCTGTTAACGTCTTTAAAAAAATGAAAAAAATGGCTATACTAGTTGGAAATGGTAACTTCTGTCTTGGTTTCCTCTCCATAGATGGAGCATAACTTATTATATAAGGAGAATGCAAAATTTGGTTCACGCTTAACGCTGAATCCTCGTATCACAAGAATGGATGTTTGGTGTTTAGATATTTTAATATTTGAAAAAAAAAAAAGCATATATATATATATTCTTGAACTTGCCAACTAGCACCTATTGTAATCCTTAGCATGCATGACGAAAAAAAAAAAGAAGAGAAAATGACAAGTACATGAATTAGCTATTAAAATTAATTGTTGTGGTGTGCACCAAATGTTTCTCAACTTATTAAGTTAAGGACACCCTGAACCCACTCTCGCCTCACCCTCTTCCCCTCTTCCCTCCCCGCGTGTCGATCTCCTCGCTTTCCCCATTCGCAGACCTCTGCAGGATGCACGTGACAGAGAGATAAAAGAAACCTAACTCTGAATTGATTTGGCAGTGCAGGACTTTGAGCATCCTTTATAGAACACTGTTTAAAAAGACTTGAGAACTTATCCCCGCTGTCTGTCGAGGTGATCTTACATAGACCTATCTGGAGGAAAGGGGGAGCTTAAAGACTTGAATGTGGTAAATGTTGCAAGTTAACTTCAAGTTGTTATGTGCAATACTTCTTTTGAACCTTTTTCCAGATAAAGACTCTTTGCAATGTAATTCTTTAATGCCATTTTTAATTGCAGACATTTAATTAAAGAAGATGTTAATATGTTTTTCACAGTCATTTTCTACTGTTATTGTAATCCTTTTCATGCTGGTGTTTGTAAAAAAAGAAAAGAAATCAGACTATTTGTACTAATATAAATAATTGAAGTTATTTTTAAAACATTAAAGGTTTTGTGCTCATTTGCTTATTTTGTTTATTTTAAGCTACTGTGATTGATTGCATTGTAATTATTAGGTCAACAATGTATTTAGCTGTTTATTGGTATATTTTTAATTGGAATGTATAATTGATTTTTATAATTTTGATCAGATTTTTGTTATATTTTTGAGGTGAAGCTTTTAATATGTTAAAGTGTCTAGTTTTTACTAATTGCTATATTGTGCTCCACAATATATGGTTCACATTTTCTGAAGGAAAATAAATATTTAAATATTTGTCTGTTAATGATGTTACTTAATGGCAAGATTTCAATAGTTTTTAACTGTGTATGGGAAGGTTGTTGTATTTATTAATAGCATTTTTTTACTTAAGATATCACCTTAATTTTTATTGTCATTTCACTTTATAAGTTCCTATTTTTGTATTTTCCTTTCTAATTAAGTTATGTAATACGGATATGTCCATATTTCTAGGAGTTGGTCTGTAGAAGTGCTAGTGAAACGAAAAAGAAAAATCTAATGTTATTTAATTGTTTGCAGCCAACTATTTATAACAGTATGCATAATTTTTAAATATTTGTAATGTGAAATGTTGAATGAAATAAATCTTAACTGTGATGAAAGCCTGTGCTTGTTGTGCTTATTTATGTCGTCATGGATGACCCTTGGATAGACCCGCCATATTCTTTAGTTGTCCTCGTGCAGCCGTGTAGCTACTCTGAACTTTCAGCTCTTGCTGTTAAAGGCTGGCTGAGAGGTAACCAGTTTAGCGGTGTTTTCAGCGCCTTTCATGGTTCGAGGTTTACAATCTCGCATGTCGGCAGCTGAGTGCATTTAGGAGTGGACTCGAGTTTTTTTGTAGCACGCTCATCGAGCCTATGTGATAGCAAGGTGTCTGTTGTGCGTCCGTTGTCTGCCTGACCTTTTATAATTCACAAGAAACTCCAGGTTTTAGTGAAACAGGTTAATTTGTATCACTCTTTAATTTCTCAGTGGATTTGAATTCTCATTAGTTTGTGCGATACGGCAGACCAGTGATGAGAAATTTTTGCTTCCTGTATCTCACGTTTAAGTAATCTGTGAAACGTACCAGATGAGTTTCTACAAAAGTATTTTCCCCCTTCTAAATTTTTTATATTTTTTGCACATTTGTCACTCAAATATGCTATTTTTACAAAAAAAAAAGAAGTTTTTTTTTGTTTTTTTTAATTTAAATGATTTATTTTGGAACAAAGCTATCCAAACCTACCTGGCTCTGTGTGAAAAAGTAATCATCCCCTAAACCTAATATCTGATTGTGGCACCCTTGGCGGCAAGAACTGCAATCAAGCATTTGTGATAACTGGCAATGAGTTTTTCACATCACTGTGGAGAAATTTTGGCCCACTTTCCTTTGCAGAATTGCTTTAATTCAGCCACAGTGGAGGGTTTTCCAGCGTAAACGGCCTGTTTTTATGCCAGGTGTAACGGGACTCGAACCTTCCAAAAAGTTCCGCTTTTGTCTCATTAGTTTAAAGGATATTTTCCCAAAAGTCATGAGGATCGACATGTTGTTGGCAAATGTGAGATGAGCCTTTGTGTTCTTTTTGGTTAGCAGTGGTTTTCTCCTGAGAACTCTCCCATGGATGCCACGTCTCTTTGCCCAGCCTCTTTCTTATTGTTGAATCATGACCTCTGACCTTAACTGAGGCAAGTGCTGTTCTTTAGATGTTGTTCTGGGTTCTTTTGTGACCTCCCGGATGAGTCTGAGTAATTTTGGTAAGTCGGCCACTCCTGGGAAGGTTCGCCACTGTTTTAGGTTTGTGGATAATGGCTCTCACTGTGCTTCACCACAGCACCAACCCCTTAGAGCAGGGAGCCTCAAATCCAGGCCTCGAGGGCCGGTGTCCTGCAGCTTTTAGATGTGTCCCGGATCCAACACACCTGAATCAAATGGCTGAATTACCTCCTCAGTATGCAGTCAAGTTCTCCAGAGTCCTGCTAATGACTTCTATATTTGACTCAGGTGTGTTGAAGCAGAGACGCATCTAAAACCTGCAGGACACCGGCCCCCGAGGCCTGGGTGTGAGGATCCCTGCCTTAGAGGATTGGCTGCAGTCTTTGTAACCCTTTCCAGACTCAGAGATGTCCACGACTTTGATTCTCACCTGTTTCTTTAGATCACGTCATTGATGCGTTGCCTTTTCTTTCAGCCTGCTTCACTTTGTCAGACAAGTTCTGTTTAAGTGATTTCTCGACTCAACAGGTCTCAGTAATCCGGCCTGGGTGCGGCTACTGAAACTGAACTTAGCGTAACGTCCCTTTTTTTTTTCTTGTTGGAAATCCTTGTTGGCCCTTTTTTTTTTTTTTTAATTAGCCTGTATTGAAGAAACACAACAATGAGAATAAGTGTTTTTGTTACTGTGTGTGAACAAAATAGAGAAACAGTTTCACAGATTATTCAAAGAAACTGTCACGATACTGTTACATGATACTTAATGTTAACATTAAGAGTATCAGTTAATTTTGAGTGCTGACAATTTGTTAAATAATTTTCAAATTTTTAGTGGGTCAGCACCCATTAGACCCATGCTGAGCATGTCTCACACTTTATTTAGTATGTTATAGAAAGGCAGGTGTTAATTCCTGCATATAACTTCAGATCTATATATAAAAGGCGTGTGTTTACACTTTCACGTTGTGAATCCATTAATAGCAGACCTGTAGCTACCAATCAAAGAACCCAGTGATGACTGGGTTCTCTTGTTTTCTCAACGTGGGGCAGCTCAGTAACACCACCAGCTGGCTGCATCTTGCTCTGATCTGCAGAGGAGCTCTTTCCACGTAAAAGGATCATTTCTGATCAAAGAAATGCAGATTTCAGAGTATTTTCTACATGTTTGATAGCTGTTAGTGCAATACAGCCTACCTTTTCAGGTGAGACTCGACACTACTAAAAAAAAAAAAAAAAAAAAAGGAGGAGGAAAGAGCAAGTTATTATCAGGAAGTGGAGGTTAGAATAACACAAAACATATCTGCTCCACACCCAGCAATATAAATATAACAAGATCACTGCAGGATTAAACTATCCTGGTGCTGCTTGTAGGGTGAAAATCAATAAGACGTCATCTGATTCCTATGGACAAACAAACAGAGCTCGTTAGATTGTGTCAGGAAATTGTATGAAAAAATCATTTATATTACCTCATACCGCAGAGCAGCCAGAGGATGATGTCTCTCTACTGCAAACAGAGCTTCGGCTTTGAGAGTCTCACAATAGGAGATGATGTAATGGTTGAAAGAAATGTCTGCAAAATCACTTAAGGTGTATTGTGTCTCGCTTACAGCCAATTATCCTGCTTTAGTCTGTTCTCTGAGAACCATAAAAGGAGCTGCTTCATAAACCTGGGAGGACACAGTAGGAACATTACTGTAAGTATACAGAAATGGGCATCAGATTATATCTGTATTCAGTCAAGGAATAATAGGATAACTACTCATCACAAAAGGGTGAAGGGTGATCATGCTCAGCTAAAACTTATAAATACTTATCAATAGTTTTGGAAGTGGAGAAATGCATGGAAGCTCAGCCCTTCATAATAATAATAATAATAATATAAAAATACGTCTTTCTTACACAGACATACACCATATGGCCATAAGTATTCAGTCATCCATCCAAATCATTGAATTCAGGTGTTCCAATCAATTTCATGGCCACAGGTGTATGAAACCAAGCACCTAGGCATGCAGACTAAGTCCAGTCATAAAATTTCCTCGCTGCTAAATATTTCACAGTCAGCTGTTGGCGGTATTATAACAAAGTGGAAGTGATTGGGAATGACAGCAACTCAGCCACAAGCTGGTAGGCCATGCAAACTCACAGAGTGGGGTAAGCGGATGCTCAGGTGCATAGTTCACAGAGGTCTCCAACTTTCTGCAGAGCCAATGGCTACAGACCTCTGAACTTCATGTGGCCTTCAGATTAGCTCTGGAACAGTGTGTAGAGAGCTTCGCGGCATGGGTTTCCATGTTCGAGCAGCTGCATCCAAGCCTTGCATCACTAAGTGCAATGCAAAGTGTTGGATGGTGTAAAAGCACGCTGCCACTGGAATCTAGAGCAGTGGAGACGTGTTCTCTGGAGGGATGAATCACACTACTGGCATTCCCATGAATGAGTCTGGGTTTGGAGGTTGCCAGGGGAACAGCACTTGCCTCTCTGCATTGTGCCAAGTGTAAAGTTTGGTGGAGGGGGGGGGGGTTATGGTGTGGGGTTGTTTTTCAGGAGTTGGACTCAGCCCCATACTTTGTTCCGGTGAAAGGAACTCTTAATGCTTCAGCACACCAAGACATTTTGGACAATTTCATGCTCCCAACTTTGTGGGAACAGTTTGGGGATGGCCCCTTCCTGTTCCAACATGACTGCGCACCAGTGCACAAAGCAAGGTCCATAAAGACATGGATGAGCCAGTTTGGTGTGGAAGAACTTGACTGGCCTGCACAGAGTCCTGACCTCAACCTGATAGAACACCTTTGAGATGAATTAGAGCGGAGACTGTGAGCCAGGCCTTCTCATCCAACATCAGTGTCTGACCTTTACAGCATGTTTGTGGTTCTACTCCACGGGTCACTTCAGCTGCTCCCCAGCGGTCGCCACATGTTCGATGTCTGATTTAGACATTTATCCAGGCATTGTGACCCGGTGTCAAACCCGGGATCTTTCTCAGGTAAGGCAAAAGTGTTAACCACGACACCCCACGGCCTCTCACTAATAGCAGTATTAGTAGCATTATAGTTGTAATATCTTCAGCATTTTTACCTTGTCCAGTTGTCTCAAGCAGTTTTACTAGTAGTGTACTTTTATTGGTAGGATTAGTAGAAGTAGTGATTATTTGAAGTTGTGTTAGTTTCAGTTGTATGAGTAATAAAATTTTTAGTATTTGTACCTTGTTTCCAGCAGTATTAGTATTAGTAGTAGCACTGATATTTTTCTAAATAGGATTAGTAGATCGATGTGCAGTAGTGTCAGTTTTAGTAGTATTAATATCAGGATTAGTAGAAGTAGTGATTATTTGCAGTAGTGCTAACACTTTACACACTTTACCATAGCAAATAATAAATAATACTACTAAAACTCTGGTAGTAATAATAGATTATTATTATTATTAGCATTTGCAATATTTGTACCTTGCAGTTTTCTCTGGCAGTATTAGTCGTATTATTTGTATTTTTATTGGTAGGATCAGGAGAAATAGTGATTATACACAGTAGCGTGAGTTTTAGTATTATTAATTGCAGTATTTGCACCTTGCCAGGTGGCTCCAGTAGTATTAGTATCATTCATATGATTAGCAGCAGTATTTGCAGTATTAGTAGTAGTAGTACTAGTAGTAGTATTTCTACCCAGTCCAGTTGTGTCTCCGGCTGATAAATGACTTTTTACGGACACACCCTGCTTTTAAATATCAACTATACTGTTAAGCCTGTGTGTGTGTGTGTGTGTGTGTGTGTGTGTGTGTGTGTGTGTCACTTGTTGCACCGCCAGGTGGAGCTATAGTATCAAAAGAACCAGTTTAAGGCCTGCATGTTTTATGCTGCCTTCACGTGATGCGGGAAATATTGCTTCGTTGTGTAAAATTTCAGTTTCACAACTGCGAAAATGAGAATTTATAACAATCGCTAAGTCATCAGGATGTGATGCCCAGAGGGCGCACAGCACTGCTGTTAAAAGTTAATCCGACCCAAGCAGTCCAGTTTTATTTTTCGGATTAGCTCTGAGAATTCACAACGCTTGATCCTGATCCTATTTAATTAGTTTAACAAACGGACACTGGCTCAGCTGTCCAAAATGTGTTGCTTAAAAAACAGAATACGCACCTGAGGTGCCGGCGTTTACGAGGTACCATGAAAGGCAACACTAGTCCGGCTTCCACTTTGGCAAAACAAACGAGACTCCCTAAAGGAGAAAAAACATCCCCCCTAGCGGCAACTCCAGCGGCTTGGCGTTAGCAACTCGGAGAGGAAGAGGCTGTTTGGATTAGGGGGTTGGGCTGCCTGCTGGTAGGAAACCTGCCGCCAGACGTCCAGTTCGTCTCCGGCCGTGCAGCGTCGCTTTCCCGCAGCATCAGCAGCAGCGACACCGCAGCGCAGCCTCCAGCCTCACCTGCTTCTCATCTGCGCTCCCTCCGCCTCTGTCCAGCAGACAAACGGTGCCGCAGCGCAGAGGAAACGGGCGGACAAGGACGAGCAGCGGTAAGTAACAGCCTTTTTACGCGTTTTCCGTTCATTTTCTGTTGGTTTTGTTGTGATGGAGAAAAGGTGGTGAAGAGACAAGGTTTTTTTTTTCTCTTTGGTTTTCTGTAGTTTTCAGTCAGAGGCACATTTGGACTGCAACCAAAAATCCCCCCTTCCTGTTTTACTCTAATCGTTCACTAATTAATCTCATGCTCCGGAAATGATTTCAACAAAACAATCATTTAAACACTTTCTGTGTGTAGGGTACTTAAGGGCATGAGTCCAGCCAATTCAACATTTTGTCCACTGTTACATTAAAAATCTCCCCCATCAAATAACCTGCGTTTGCCAGCTTTCATTGACCTGAGAGGCTGTAAAGGTAAAAACATCATTTTTAAAAAAAATTTTTTTTTTTTAAATAAAACCTCTTTTCAGAAGCAGTCTTTGGGAAATTAAGGGAATATTACAGGCTGAAGATGGTGAAACTGGGGAGTAATCTGCAAGACAAAGGTGCCAAACCTGTGAGCGTGGAGGACGGCTTTCAGAATGTGCCCCTCATCACTCCACTGGATGTTGGCAGCCTCCAGAGCCAAGCACCCGACAAGGTGAGAGACTGCCCACCAGCTCTGTGCATCTTCTTTCTAAACCTGCCTTTGTTGCCATTACCTCGTGCTTTTGACCTATGCCATCCTCCCACACGCACACAAACAAAGCACAAATGTGATATGATGGCAGTGTTAAGCTGTGGGAGGCATTCTGCTGTAATGGTTTGGATCCACTTGTACTCCCAGAGGGAACGCTCTCTGCAGATCAATACAAAGTTGATGTGAGTGTTCACCTTTATCTAGGGAGGAAGTATTTCTATCCTGATGGGAGTGGTCTCCTGTTACCCCAGGATAACAACACCTCTGATGCTTAGGGCACGAGGGGCCACTAAATGTTGAGTATAAAAATCATGGTGATTTATTTTATGTTGATTTTCTTTTCCTTTAATTTGCCATCCATCTGTGTATGTGTGTGTGTGTGTGTGTGTGTGTATTACAGTGTGTGTTTTTTCCCCCATTTATTCACACATTCATCTCATCTGTCTCCCAGCCATGTCCTTTGTTTTCCAGCTGAGATTAGGAGACAGATTTGGTGTCAGACAGACTGTCATTTGTCATCTTGACATCCCATAGTAACTGCACCGCCGCTCGTTAATCCAGTTACCATGGTGGCAGTGCAGTGCCGATTGGTGTATGTGCCGGGCTAGAAGAGAGAGCGGCACTGATTGCGCATTATAAGAATGAATGGATTTAGACAGTAAGGCAGGCTCATTGTCACTTTGTGTACATTTGAAAGCTTTATTGTGGATTGTGTGTTACACTGTTTGGCTGTGATGATTCAATTTTTCAGCTCTTTTAATCCATATTTCTCCTCTGAGCAAGTGGCCAATTTATTGTAAAAGAAAAAAAAAATTAGATAAATTCTGCAATTGATATATTTAAACCTTTTATACACATCTTGTTACTTTCTGAAAATCCTTAACTCCATAATGTTTTACTGTAAATAAAATATTTTCATATCTTATTTGAGTTGGTGAACGAACAGAGAGCTGTCAACTTAATCTGCAGCTGCAAGGAGCTTTATGGCGTGTTTAATCCCCCTATTTAGATGCTGTTCAGCTGTTTGTAGGGAAAAGGCTCTAATAAGCAAATGTACTCTGTGCACGTCACCAAATGACAGACATGAAACAACTAGCTGGTAGTGGAGTCGAGCATTTAGGAGCTGGATATTTCCCTCTGGAGAACATTTGACCTCAGAGAGAGTGAATATTGGCTCTGCATCGCCAGAAATGGCCAGAAATATGATGACAAATGAATGAAAATGTTGCTGCAATAACAACTGAATGTGTAAATAGGTATCTGGCTTCAATAGTATAAACTCAAAGCTGGAATAGTCACATTAAAGGAAATGTCATTTCGCTGGAACTTCATCGTGAATGTGGCAAATTTAAGAGGATTATGCCGTGCATTCAAATTTGAAGTTGCAGCTGTGGTCGCATTCCTCGTGTCACGGTCACCTTATTTTGAAAAATGCGTGATCAAGGATTTATCCTTTTTGAGGGTTCACACAACCCCCCACCCCCCCCGGATAAAATGAACTCCCGTTTGCACCGCTGCACGCAAGAACAAACGGCACAGCCTGAAGCCCGCAGCGTGGATTCTGCTTAGGGAAGCACAGTCCCTTTCCGCTTCATTTACCTGTTAACTCAGGAGACTTGCCATTCACTGTGCCAACACGCACACACCTGCACTTCCTTTCACAGTGGAGCTTGTGGGAATTCTAGTGGCGCGTACGTACGATGAAGGGACGTGCGCGTGCACGCGTGCGTAAGTGACAGGGCGTTTCTATCACCGGTTGGTGACACGGCGCTCTTAGAGCTGTCATTTCACTCTCATTAAATCAGTCCCAGCAGACTCAAGATCAGTGCTACATACTGTAGTTGAAGCTGCCTTTGCACGCACACACACACACACACACACCACGCACACGCAGTGCTGTGTTACTGTACTGCGTTTACACAAATATGTCTTAGCTTTGTTGATTACCTGCAAAGGTAGACTGGCAGAGAGAATAACCTGAGTTGAGTACAAGTCCCCCTCCAGTGACTTATTGCTGTTGACATTTAAGAGGAAAAGAGGTCAAACGGGGCGGCTTGTTGTTTATTTATTTATTTATATTCTTTTGAATTTTTACATGCCTCAGGAGATGCATCCACAAAGATTGCAGTTGCTTGCTGCTTTTTGGATAAATCCGCTGACAGCTGATGCAGATTTTGCTGGCTTGCTCACAGGACTGAGAAATTGTTAGTTCAGCCACTTGCGTTACACTGATTGATTTTGACTATGCACGCGGACACTGAAGCAAACAAAAAAAAAACATGCCAGATTTTTGTTTCTGTTTTGTTTGAATCATTTTAATATATCATTATGCAAATGCAAGTGCATCCATTTGCTAACAGCCAGGACAGTGTGGGAGTCGGAAAGGTCAGCTTGCTGCTTAATCTCAGAGTGTTTGGAGCTCTAAGTGTGAGAATTTGTCTTCCTGCATAATTGCAAGCTTTTAGGGGTTTTTTGATGATTGCTAGTGCAAGTTATACATGTCGGACTTAATCTTACATTTTAAGCGTATACGGTTACCTCTTTAGCAAACTCATCTGCTTATTTTTTAAGTTATACAGCAACATTATTATTCATTTGGAGTCCTCTTCTCTTTGGGACCTGATTTGCATGAGGTCAACAGTCTTGTGCATGAGACCCAAAGCAGTAAAGCTGTTGGTCAGACTGATATCATTAAGCTGAAACTTGTTACACAGCTCTGGAAAGCCCTGATTTTTTTTCAGTAACAGAGTAATGTAACAGACTACATCCTTCAATCATTTGCACAATGGGCAGATAGAAAGGAAAAAAAAAAACCCCCATAAAACATCCCTTTTTCTTCCTGCACACTTGCACTGCAATCAGCTGATTTCAGTTCAGCAGGGAGGAAGAAAATGGTGGCGTAGTGTACGACTTTTGAGGGGTGGAGATGTGGACGTCACTTTCATTTTTATTGCACAGAAACACAAGAGGATGACGGTAAAACGCAGCCTGCACCCAGGACAGAAACGGCTGCACTGTGCTGCTGACACAACCTCGGCTCTTTGCGAGCATCTGCACAGACAGCGTGCTAGGACAAAGCCACCGAAGAACCCAAAGTGACTTTAAAGCTGAGTGTATGCCGAGCCCAGTCCAGCAGCCAGAGCCCAATCAGCAACATTTAGCAGCAGCAGCGATGAGCAGTCTGACATGTAGCATTGACGCCTCCATTTCTGCCTGTTCATGTTTCTGCAGCAGTCACAGTGGTGATCACGCTGAAGTTTCTTTAGGCTGGTTTCAAACTTTACTTTGTGTTGTCTGCTTTGGCTTTACAGTTAAACACTCAGAAAGATCATATCTATGTCCTTATTAGTATAGGGGTTTGTGCCAGAGTATGGGACTGTAGCCTAAGGTTTGTATTAACCGGTAATTATGTGACAGTGCATTTCAGGCCAAGTTACAGAGTGACTCAAAGTAGTGTAACGAGTAGTGTAATGAATTACTTTCTCCAGGGAGTCATTAAGTAACCGAATTCCTTATATTAAAAAAAAGAAAAACACCTTTTTGAGTAAGAATCCCAATACTGGTTATCATTTTGTTATTTGACATTGATTATCTCTGCATCAAGAACTGTGGTGGTTATGTAGAAAGATGGACACTGACGATATCAATATGACTGTGATTAAAATATTCGTAATCTCACTGAGTATTGCTGTTTTTGTCACTTGCCCTACCCAGAAAGAGTTCACTGGTAATCAGCTTTTGTCAGCCTCTCACAATCTGATCTGAGACCAGTTTTGTTCTCTTTGTGCTTTAAAGCCAAAGCGAGGTTTATTAGGTCACGTGACCCGGCGGTGCCATTCTGAGCAGCTTTAAAAATATGAGTCCAGCTGTTTTCACCCTGATCCCTGTCTGATGACTGCGCGACCTCGCCGGCTACAGGGTCACTCGGGGATATTTGCAGGGGCAGGGTAACTTTGTGACAGTGAAGTTCACACACTTACAGGCACACAAGCACACGGCAGGAAAATGCTGCTGAGGCCCACAGAGGCAAAGGCATTAGAAAAGCATTAGACTTGGTTCCATCTGGGCAGGGACGCATCCCAGCCCCTGCTGGGTCACCGATATCTTGATTAGATTTCTGCTAGTTTGACAAAACAACAACAACCAGAGAGGTAGACTGACTCTCAGAAAGACTTGCACATCCTTTCTTTGCCATTCCTCTGAGAACAAAGCTAGGCTACAGAGATAAGACTCTTATCCTGTTTAACACATCTCATTCTTTTATTGTTCTCTCTTCCCGCAGTTCAGAGTGGCTTTCTAGCCTCAGTCGTTCTTTACGGTTCTCTGTTCTTGTCCTCATAAATTAAGGAGGAATTCCTGGTAACAAGAATCCTCCATCAGCCAGTCAAATCAGTAATGGATCAGCAGATGATTTCTCATGCGCTGTGATGACATTAGGCCTCCTGACTAGACGAACCATCGCTCACGTTTAATTTGACAAATCGCTACAGATTAGAAATACATTCTTTACACATTTATGCGGCTGGCTGTGAGCAGAGGCTGTAGTCCAGTTCAGCTGTGACTTGTTTATGAAATGCAAAGCCTGCACAGCCTCTGCTCCTGCTCAACACTTTGAAGAACGGGCTTCAGCAGTGGACCATTTAGAGATCCTTATTTTTGTGATTCAGTCTATATATTTCATGTAGAGTATTTTCTAAAAGATTGAACTCCTTATTTAGTCGATTATTTGTCGTAACATAATGGAAAACATGCATGAAAATAAAATTTCAGGGCGACATTTCTAAAAATAGTCAGTTTACCATCACATACCACAGTGATAGAGTGAACAGCTGCTACTGCTGTGACTGAACACTTGTCTAGGCTGCAAATCAGCTCCCTAAATAGTTGTTGAATACCTTTTCCTGATTAATCAATCAATTAATGGACCAAATGTTTCATCATTTATATTTTCAAAGTGTATTTTTTTTTATTAAGGATCATTAAAATTAATAGAAAATAATAGTATAAGTACATATTTAGTATTTAAATGAATTAAAAACACATTTTGCCTTCAATTGTTATGAACTTTTATGCATAACTGTGTCTAAAAATACACTTTTATGTGTATATTTTATACTGTTGCAGCCACTCAGGGCTCTTGTATTTTTTTCCACTACGCAATCCAGCAGCACTGCAGTGCTGCCGGTCGGTTGAGCTGGTGCCCCTCAGGACTTAAAGCCCTCCTGGTTTATATTCTTTCTGTGTAACCACAGATTGATTTCTACTTCTGATTCTGGGGAATGCAATTAACTGCTCTTACATGATAAGAGGACCAGCAGCGCTCACGCTTAGAGATTGCTGGTTATGGTAATGCTATTAAGCTTTCCTTTTATAAGTCACCATGATTATTGTTTTTACATTACCAGACATGACAGCGGATTACATCATGTTAAAGGTGTTTTTGTTGTTGTGATTAAACCTCAGAGATTTAGTCAGTTTTATGACCTGCATCATGTCAGAGGAAAGGATTAAAAAAAAAAAAAGCCCCTAAAACACACAGACCTTCTAGATACCAGAGACTGCCTGGTTAACATAGTGGAGCATTTATCTGCTTGCATGCTCTCCAGACACTTTATTAGGTACGCCTCACTATTACCAGGTTGCACTCCCTTTCTGCCTTCAGGGCTACGTTTAACAAGGTGCACAAAATTAACACCAAATGAGTGATGGTTATTCTATATATTTCCATGACGTGTGGGTTTGCATTGTCATTTAAAGTTAAAAGATCATATGTCAGTGTTGTGGATGAGAAATCATATTTATGTGTTGAGGAGCATAATTTTTTTTGTATCTGAATTAAAATGTGAATAGGCTTAAAACTAATATGGGCTGATCTTCTCCTCCAACATGAAAAAAGAAGAGTAAGATTATAACAAATTTACCTTTAGTTAAACCAAGTAAAAAAAAAAAAACTTACAGGAATGCCTGCTGTCATTTACCTTAGCCAAACATTAAAAGATGAGCTGATTAAATATGCATCGCCTTTGATTATATCATCATGTCCTCCAGTCAGAACTCATGTTGTACAAATATAGCTGCCACAAAGATGGATTCCTCCTCTCAGTTATTTTTAATAGATTTCAGTCATTATTTTATCCACATGGATACACGAAGATCAAAGGTGCCTTCCACACTGAAACTTCGCCAAAGACCAACTCTGCCACAGCTCAGTTTTTAGGGATGAAACATGAAACGGTATTCGCTGTGATAACAGGTCTGAGGAATCATATACTGGGAAGATGGGCAAAAGAGAAATGTTTTGACAGCTTTATCAAATCTGAAAAGAAAAAAAAAAAAAAACCCACACACACACCCCAAACTGTGACTGGAGATCGAACGATGGGGGAGACACAAAGAAGGATCGGCAGTCTGAGTTTGTCGAGCTTAAACCGTCTTTTCTGCACTGCACTTTCTCTGCTTCTTCACGCCTTATTCAATCACTTACTCCTTCACTCAAATATAGATGTGTGTGTGTGTGTTTTTAAACCCGCATCTATAAATTCTGTTGGCAGTCAAAGTGTCCGTTGTCACACTGTGAGGCAGTCGTCAGCGTACTGCACAGAAACATATTACAGATCAAAAAGTGACTCTGAGTCAGACACAGAGGTATTAAAAGGTCACAGCGAGTCAGGATGTTTACATAAAATATACATGGCTAATTCAGTATCTGTAAATAGCTTCTCAAGGGAAACTGCTGCAGAGGCTGGGCTCATGTAGGTGGTGGAATCATTAACCTGCCTATTCCTGATGTAGAAGAGTCTGCCAGTGATATGTTAAAGCAGTGCTGTAGAAATGTCATGGTGTTATGGTGGTGTTGTTTAATACAGGTGGTTCAATTTGACATGTTATTCAGACAAATGCAGTGGAAGACATGAAACTGTAATAGTTAAGTATTTAAAATAAATATTTTTTCCTTACGTAAACTGGGAAATAAGACTCAGAATTTGGGTAAAACTGTCTTAACAACACTGGAAATTAAAATTGTGGTTTTTATACTTACAGTATGCTGCCAAACTGCAGGATGTGCCACACCACTGCTAAAGCCAGAGAATGTACTTTGGGGTGAAAAGCTTGAACAGTCTTGGAATAACGAGGGATCTGTCAATAGTGCGACTACAAGTGGACCGAGCAGGTTGAATGCTCTCCCACTGCATATGTGTTTTTCATGTACTAGCTTATGATAGTTGTATTCCATACTGAATGATAACACAATAAAAAGAAACGTTTGCTCTTTTTGCTCAGGGCCATTATTACATACGCTGCTGTGAAGAAGTATTTTCTCCCTTCCCGCTTTCTCATTTTTTTCCCCATACGTCACACTTGCATGTTTCAGATCAAACAAATTTTAATATTAGACAGAGATAACCCGAGCAAATACAAAATGCAGTTTTTAAATGATGATTTCATATATTCAAGGAAAAAGTTATCCAAACCTACCCGGCTCCGTGTGAAAAAATTAATGAGAAACAAAGTCACTGACATCTGTCAAGTCTGGAAAGGGTTACAAAGCCATTTAAAGGCTCTGTGACTCCAGTGAACCACGGCGAGAGCCGTCATCCACACACGGAGAAAACTTGGAACAGCGGTGAACCTGCCCAGAAATGGTCCACCAGCGGCATCGATGACCGATCCAGGAGGTCACAAAAGAACCCAGAACAACATGTGAAGAACTGCAGGCCTCGCTTGCCTCAGTTAAGGTCAGAGTTCATGATTCAACAATAAGAAAGAGACTGGGCGAAAAATGCATCAATGGGAGAGTTCCAAGGAGAAAACCACAGCTGACCATAAAGGAACACAAAGGCTCGTCTCACATTTGCCAAAATGAATTCTGCTCTCTACCAGAAAGTCCTGAAGGAGAATGTCTGCCCATCAGTTCATGTCCTGAAGCTCAAGCACACTTTGGTTATACAGGAGGACAGCACCAGCGGGTCCACCTCTGATCTAAACAAAATGAAGGTTTTAGAGCGGCCTAGTCAAAGTCTGGACTTCAGTATGATTGAGATGCTTTGGCATGACCTTAAACAGGCCGTTCATGCTCAAAACCCGTCCAATGCGGTTAAAGCAAATCTGTAAAGAAGAGCTGGCCAAAATTCCTCTACAGTGATGTGAAACACTCATTGCCAGCTGTCACAAACGCTTGATTGCATTTGTAATAACGGGCAATGCCACCCTTATGTGGTTGCTGCCAAAGTGGCACAACCGATTATTAGTTTCAGAAGTGTGACAAATATGCAAAAATATAAAGACTCAAGAAGAGGGCGAATACTTTTTCACAGTACTGTATACATATCAAGCTGCGTATGGTGGTACAGGTTATATGAGGGTATCGGCAAAGTCGGGCTTTGGTTCTTAGAGGATCCTCTGGGATCTATGGCATTTTATGGTAATCCACTCAATAGTTTACCATATTTTCATCTTCAAATCAAGGCTGACAAAGTCATGGTTGTGCTAAAGAAGGAGTGAATGTGTCAACAAAGCCATTTGGATTTAGCGGCATTTCATGCAAATTCATTTGATAGTTGATTTGATAGTTAATCTGGCTAACTACCTGACCTTCATTGCTATCCTAGATGCCGCACTGCTATCTATGTCAAAAAAAAGTGTATCGCCATACAGGCTGACACGTGAATAAATCTAAAAATAAAACACTTCTGCACACTAACGAGAATGCAAGCTGTAATTGTTTTTTCGTTCATTTTCGCACATTTCTTTTACATCAAGTTTTCTGTTCATAAATTTAACATTTCCCACTGAGGATTTAGATCTAGGTCTAATCAGGGAAGGTACCACTTAGTTCAGCAGATATCTACGAGCGGCCCGATAGCTAACAGCTGTGTAAATGAGGCAATGTTGATTGATGGCCACTTCATTAAATAAGGGAGTGAGAGGCAGAAGAGAGGCAAGAGTAATGGAGCAACATGAAGCACTGGTGTGCTTGAGCCTAGAGGCCCTGAGCATGTTATTGTGAAATGAGTTGGAGAATGAGAAAGTTGAGCCAAAATTGAGACATTAGCTAGAACTGTGGCAAGCCTGACGTCTGGTGTTACTGCGCTGAAAGCCTTGGGGCACCGGAGCCTCAGGGGTCCAATCAAATACACGGTATTCAGTACACCTGCTGTGGCCTTCAACTGCTAGATAAGAGCCTTCTACAGCCAACTGACAGCTTTGTTATTCAGATAGTGGAGCCGGTTTGTGTGCACAGCAGTTTCTGGCTTTGTCTCAAAGTGACGGAGAGCCGCTCAGAGGCGGCACAATTAGCCTCAAGGACACTGAGACATTGTTCTTGTTCTTTTTCTCTCCATCCACCTTCTCCTCTGCTTCCTCATTTGTACACTATTCCCTGCTCTGTCCTCCGCTGTGCATTAGTATACAGGAAACGCACAAAACAGTGGGGGCACTTCTGTCTTTTTTAGTAATTGCAGCGGTGAAGTG
>JAMQGT020000787.1:0-13496 GCA_024447675.2 Pterophyllum scalare | reverse complement strand
CTACTTTTTTTTCTTTTTTTAACAATTTCACTTCCATGTTAAACTGCTGCACCCCACTACTGATCCTGGAACTGTGAGAATGTTTATTTATTATCATAACTTTTAATATATAGAGTAATAATGCCATTTCTGTTAAATCTACACTACTGATGTACTATGTGATCTGAGATATAAAATTCAGCCTATGCTATACAGGGAAAGAGAGAAGAACTAACAAGGCAGGGCTAAAAATGGGAGGTGATCACAGTGTGCACTATAGCAAATACACTCTGAGTGCTCTAAGATTCATGTACTTAGTATTCTGGCTACAACAGCTGTGCAGAACCTTGTAAAGAGTGCTCATCATTAAAGTTCAGTCAATCCAAGTGCGTGACTTCCCTCCCTCACTAAGCGCATCATACTTCCGCGGGGCGTGCAGTATTTAATTTAGTCAAATCTTTAAAAATCAGCAAAACCATTCTTCTTCTAATGGAGAGGAAATGTGCACGGCATGTCAACCAGTGGTTAACCTCACAGAAGTTTCCCAGTGTTAATCTTGGAAGAGCATCTGAGCTTTTTAATAGGAAAAGCCAATTAAAAATCAGTTAACATCTCTGAATCCTGCCATACCCCCCCCCCTTTTTTTGTTGAAAAAAGACACCTGAATAGCCTCACTGTTCCCAGAAGTAACTGAGAGACCCATGACTGCACCTAATCCGCAAATTATATAACACACGGGCCATTTCCCTATGTAATTCTGCAGGAAACAAAAGGACAGTTATTTGAAGGGAGTAGTTATTCTGCACAGCGCTGGCAGGGGCACAGTGGTTGCCTTCCTCTCTCAGCACCATGAAATGAAAATTTACATTCGCTTAGTGGAGCCAGTGGTAGACAGCTGTATTTTTAATGAGAGCGGGGAGATTTAATTACCTCTGTTTTAGCGGGCAAGACTTCTGCGGTGCAATGACAAGGGATATACGGTGCAGGGGAGAGGTGGCAGATGATTTCTCCGCTCCCATCCCAGCAGTCGCTGAGCCATAAAGGAGCGGAGCTGGCTGGCACTGGGGCAGCAATTAATCCAAATTTATTCCATGACTGTATAAGGCTGATCTGAAGAAGACAGTGGAAATAGTCAAGGTGATGATTCTCTGCGAGAGAAAGAGGAAAACAAATAAATACATGCCAAGAAAAAACAGCTGCAATCTCCAGATACTTTGCTGACATATAACACTCATATTCTAATGTGATTATTATTGTTGCGAATTTCCCCCCAAGGCCTTGTTTTTTATCACATCAGCAAAACTTCTTCAAGGCTACATCTGACATCTTCACGCTTATTTTCAGCTGCACAATTCAAGCTCCTACAGAGGTGGGATGACAGCAGGGTTTCTGATGCAGTTATCGGCCCAACAACACTTCAACACACGCCAGATAAACTCCTTCTTCTGCAGATTCATCACTCTTTGAACTCACATGTAGCATCAGTTCAGACATAATATGCACTCTGTATTCCAATCAATGAGTGGCAGTCACACACTATCAAAAAAAAGAGCTCAATTGGTGAGACTGAGAGATTATCCCCATCTTCATTTCAGCATCAATTGGCAGAAGAATCAATTTAAGCAGTATCTGGTATCTCCACCCACCCACCCACACACACACACACACACACACACACACACACACACACACACACGCAGAGTGCAGCATAAAGTTTTATCATCACGGGAAATAATGAGAAACAGACGAGTTTCTCTGAGCTGGTTTTGGGACTTAATTCTATCTGAAGGGAGATAAAGTGGGTTGTTTTGACCATCATACAAAATTGAATATTCACAAAGATATAATTGAAATGCTGATAGCCATCAGAGCCGTTGTGTGAAAATGATAATGAGCCAAGGTCAAGGCAGGAACGTACATTTACACTTGCTTGAAGCACCAATGGAAGGTCAAATGCAAAACAATTTTGCAGCAATTATGCATATTCCGATTAGTGTTCGGAAAATAAAAACAATTACACAGGAACGAGCGATGAAATGTTCCACAACTGTTGGTTATCAATATTTATGCTGTTTTCCCCTTTAAAACATTTAGTTAATAACAACTGTTAAAATGTGATATTAAAGCACCAGTATTTTAATTTCTGCCATTTGGGAACAAAACACACATGAAGCAACACAGCAGTCATGTATTAATTTTAGCTGCTTAGCTTTTTAGCTAATAGGGAAAGCTATGTGACTAGTTAGCAGTCATCTGCTAACAAAGTCACCAAATACACTTATCGGCCACTTCATTAGTAGCACCTTGCTAGTAGTGGGTTGGACCTCCTTTTGCCATCAGAACTGCCTTAAATTCTTCATGACACAGATTTAATAAGGTGCTGGAAACATTCCTGAGACGGAAGATGAAAAGTACTTTCTCACTAGTGAAAATTCTTCTCATCTTTCTCTCACTTTTCAAACCTCGATTTTTCTCCCAGCCGTGTAATATTGTCATCAGTAACACCCATCGGCCACTTCATTAGGTATACCTTGCTAGTATCTGGTTGGACTGCCTATTGCCCTGAGAGCAGCCTTTATTCTCCATGGCACAGATTCAACAAGGTGCTGGCATTTTGGTCCATGCAGATATGACTGCATGACACAGTTGCTGAAGATTTGTTGGCTGCACATCCATGATGACAATCTCCTGTTCAACCACTTCCCAAAAGTGCTGTGTTGGATTAAGATCTGGTGACTGTGGAGGCCATTTGAGTACTGAGAACTCATTGTCATGTTCAATAAACCAGTTTGAGATGATTCGAGCTTTGCAACATTGTGTGTTATCCTGCTGGAAGCAACCATCAGACGTTGGGAATGCTGTGGTCATATAGGGATGTTTATGGTCAGCAACAATACTCAGGTACACTGTGGTGTTTTAACAATGCTCAATTAATACTAAGGGACCCAAAGTGATCAAAGTGATCCAGGTCCAGTGTGCATCCAGAGATGCTCTTCTGCAGACCTCGGTTGTAAAGATATTTAAGCCTTAATCCAACAACACTTAAGTGAACACAACCTGTGCAACAGTTGGATCCCCTAAAACCTCTTTTGTCAGGTAGTTTTGTAACATGTCAACATATTTTGTGGGAGTCAAGCGCAGTTACATTCAGCAGCAACATCCAGCACCAAAAAGTTGTGTGACAGGTGTGCACCCAAAGTATCATTAACAATGCACAACTCTGCAGTTCAGGGAAAACCCTGACTGGTCATTCACAGTTACATTTACTGGAGAGCCATGATTTAATCATGAACGTGATGGAAGTTAACAACAATACCACAGCCGCCCCAGGATACTGCCTGCACAAAATTCTTGATACTCAATTATTTTAATCCAGAAGTTCATTATTTATTAATTCACTAGGTCTGGCAGTTCATAATTTAGGTCCCAGAAAGTAAAAATTCAGCTATGTAGTAATTAGGGGGATGTTCAGCAACGGAGCCCAAATTCACCTCCAGCTAATGTTTATAATATTCAAATACTGCCACAGATTCCATTCCTCGGTATCATTATGAGTCCTCACTGCACGGCAACTTTGAGTCAAGCTTGAGAATAGTTGGAGGCAATGTGTTCCTTGGGGTTTAGTGGAAATTAAAGTTTTAGAAATTGGTTCATGCCAATCAATGCGGCAAGTAAGGGGAGGGAGAGGCAAAATAAGGGAGAGATGCAGGACGAGAAAATAATGAGGGCAAGAGTGCAGGAAGGATAAACCGCCATGATGATTGGAGTGACAGTGACTGAGAGGAAGAGGAGGGGGAGAGTGTCAGGGAAACCCAAACTCGCCGAGTTCATCCTCAGCTCAACGCACCCAAACTCCTCTGCAGTACTTGTCTCCTTACAAACTGCCAATCCACCCAAAGTATCTCCAAGCTCCATCATCCTTCACCACTCCGTCCTTCCTCCCCTCCCCTCCCACACTCACCACCACTGTATTTTCCTTTCTTTCCTCCTTCCACTGTTACATATCCCCCCTCCCCTCCTTTCCCCTTTCCTTCTTAACTGTTTGGATTTGGTCAGACTTGAACTCTCCTCCCTCCCTCCCTGCCTCCCCCAACCGCCCGTCCCCAGCCAGCTATGAATCACATGGAGGCCAGGAACCCAGAGGCTGCCAGGGCTTCCTGATGACTCCCAGCCTGGCCATAACAAGTGGCTGACAGCTCTATTTACATAAGACCAGCAGGCAGTGTGGAAAACCAGCTCAGGCTAAGTTACATGTGCAAGCACACACACAGCACAAAAGGCAGATATGTCATAATAACACTCGGTGTGGGTATGAATGAACGCCTCGCTCCAAATAAATACAGGAGATGCACAGTCAATAGGTTTTTTGGCCTCGGGGCAAAGATCCAAGCATTTGTTTTTGGGGAGTTTTTCCACATGACTGCAGAAGGTGATGGGACCCCAGGGACCAGGAGCCTTTAGACCTCTATATCCGCCCCCGTCATACATCTCTCATCACTAGATGCCAAGGAGAGCAGAGTGAAGCATGGTCCCGCTGACTGATGTTTAGCTGTTATATTAAGGCTAATGTGCCTCTTTGCTGACCTCTCTGACTCTAATAATACATCTTTGGCTGCTCTTCAGAAAGAGGAAATTATGATTTGAAAGCTAGGGAAAAAAAAGTGCTTTAAATTCAAGAGAAAAGGGAGCTGTGGAATCTGTACTTGATATCAAATTTTAACTTCAACCTGAAGTGGCTGTTTATTATTAGGCAGACTTTTCCATTTCATGTGAGGACTTCAGTTTTGCAGGTGTGTAGCTGCTTATTTACCCCGGTAGGTAGCTAAGGGGAGAGATGGAGAGCGTATACTATCTCTCCAGACTGACAGCTGGGGAGAATGTTTATGAAATAAACATGGGCCTGATGCAATGCTCAGAACCCTGCACTGCACTGGCCTTGGAAGCCTCCCGTATCATCCCACCACACCCACCAACCCCCCTTCCCCACTTTCTTTCATTCTTTCTACCTTTCTGCCACACATAAACACACACATACATTGACACACACTTTCCCTAGAGCTGTGGATACAAAGGTGTCATGGGCCTAATGGGGTCAAACAGACTGTAAATCAATTGTAAAGCCTTCTCTCCAGAGCTTACTCCAGAGGACAGGCTCCTCCACTGACATTCTCTACTCTGCTCCACACAAGCAGCCACAGCTCATGGTATCAGGATACCGTGCGACTGAAATCAATGGGAGAATCTGAAAGTACAAATATTACAAAGACAGTGATGATAAATGTCACAGAGGGTGCTCCAAACTGCTTATCAGCACTGAAGACAAGTTTGATGGATTGAGTTCATGACTTGGAACTCTGTAAACTCCCCGAACTCAGACAAACACACATGCTTAGTCTTCTAAAATGACATTCTGCCAGATACATAACTCTTTATTATGAGATGATACTGACACCAAAAATGTTTGCTAACTTTGGTGAAACAAAGTTGAAGCAAACATAAACTACAGTACAATAATAATGTAGCCACTGTGTACAAATTTTCCACCATTCAAAAGTGGATTGCTTTTGGGCATATCTGTGGAAAAAAATTAAGCCTTCAGTCATTTTAGGATCTAAGAAGGGGGAGGCCACATTAACTGAAACCCCTGACAAGGCATAGACACGTGTAAGACTGAGGCCAAATTAGACTTTTTTTTGTAACTCGTGACATGTAAAATTTTCCAGAAACCATTAATTAATGGCTATTAATTTGGAGAACATGGTAGTGACTGTAATTAATTCCCTTATTCCCTTATTGTCATGATACCAAGCAGTTAGGACTCTAATACAAGACCTAAGGACCTGAAAGCAGCTTTAAGCAAACTTTATTGGAATTCAGAAGCAGGGATTGAGGAGCAGGTTAGTGAACTTGGGTTGGTATTTTTTCAAGTGCAGGATTGGAATTTACCGGAGGAGCGCCTACGAGGAGAGGATAGGTTAGTATTGAGCTTGAGGTTAGTTTAATCGAAAATCCACTTAGTGGCAGAAAGGCTTCCTTACTTGCGTTTATCTTGGGATTTCAGGTGAGGGGGTAAACAGCCCAGGTATGTCTATATTTCACTACAGCTCAGTGGTTTCCTAAGCTGGAAGATGAAACCATAGAAAGTCCATGACATTTAGTGATTTCAAGCAATGATGGGCGAAAAAAAAAAAAACCCTGGCGATGCAAAGTGGGACATATCGAGATGAACTTTTTTTAACTTTGAGGGGAGCGAATCGAGAGTCCAGGACACCGCTGACTGCCATGTGAACTTGTAACAAATGCTAGAGCGTTACCTAGGACACTGCAGCCTGGAATGTCCACACATGACTAGCTGTCAGTGCATCTGTAAGTGAATAAGTCACAATGCCTGCATGCAGTGGCAAAGGGATACAAATACTCAGAAGCAAATCCAAACACTCCTCCTTACTAACCCTTTAGCCCCTGCACAAACACATGCATCTACACATTTCTCTACAGTATGCCTTGTAGCAGACACCCCAAATGCACCTCCAACATAAATCTACTCACACTGAGATATTTATTTTAAAAAGTGTTTGGACATTAGACAACGGGAGCGGGGGCAAAAGCAGTCTGATGTATTACTCAGGTAAATTCAACAGACGTGTTTCTTGAAATACCATCAAAGATCATACAAGGCCACACAAGAGAAAGCCTTTGTTAAAATTTTAAGAGGCTGATTCGGAATGTCAGTAACATGTTAATAAATGATAATGTTAGACGCTTGGCATGCTGCTTGTTGGCTGACTTGAAGTGCTGTTGAAAGGCTAATGGTGGTTCTGCATGTTTTATTAGCAGCCTGCAAATTACTGGATCTGGAAATTCACCGTTGAGCCGAAATAGAAGGTGTGCTGAAAGAAATATCAATTTTTAGATGTAATTGTAATGCTAGGTCTGATAATACATGATTGCTTTACGCGTGCATTATACATAAGACTACATTGACAGCAATAAAAAAGCAATCCTGCACAATATTTTAGGAGAGACATTTCAACAGCCAATCAATAGGACAAAGTTTGTTTTAATCATGGCCTTGAGATATGCTTATTACAAATCAAGTGATATTGACTGAATAAATCACTTTAATATGCATCTAATTCATTAAAGAGTGAAAAATCCCCCCACAGATGAACTCAGGGTTCAGCCTTTCACAAGCTTCCAAAACTCTGACTAATGTCCTGAACAGCTCAGGCGGTTGCTAGGAATAACAGGCCCCGGTCACCGTGGAGTATTGGCCTCTGTGTGCCATTATTTCCAGAAACGACCGGAAAGAAAAGTCACTCGCTGGAGTAACAGCTCCCTGGATGGGAGGCTTTCGTGCAGACTGTGAAAAAGACACTGGTCAGTTGTTTGCCCGTGCTGTGAGGAAGAAAGAAAAGCAACATCTCGCTTTGAGTGCTCACTGTATGTGTGTATTAGTGAGGGGCGTCTTTAGCAATGTGCCCATGATGGAAGGCGACCCTTACTTGGCCCCGGCGTCACGTTTCTCACCATGAGCAAAAGTTCAGCTGGTTTAAAATTAAAAAAAAGAAGCTCAAAACTCTATTCACATCCATTCAGATTGAGTCCTGCGGTTTGAATGCTTTGCAGAGGCAGTTAACAAGACTAATGATGCTTTTTGCATTTATTCCCTTGGTAGAACTTCAAAATTATTCCTCATTTTATTACCGCAGAGTGAGAATGAGCTGGAAATCAAAATATTTGCACGATTACACATGTGACCTCACTTATTTGCGGTAACAGACAGATTATAAGAGCAAGTGACCTCACTATCTGACTCATATCCTCAGAACTCAAAAGCTAATTCTGTTTCCTCAGTTGTATCTGTAATGTTTACCTAAGTAAGTGTTTGTGCCAGGCTCTTTTAATCCCCAACATTTAGGCTTACAAACCTTTTCCTGGATGGAATACCTCGGAAGGTATTGATATTTCCATTTCTACATTTTCATTTTCAGTACCTGGAAGAAAAATCGACTTTCGGCGGCTTGCTTGCCACTAGGGGTCATTCCGCATGTGGGATTTGGCAGTATTTTATACCAGATACCCTTCCTGACAAAATCCCGAACAGGAGTTGTGGCGCCAGCTGGACTCAAACCAGCAACCTTTCACTTGTCAAGCATACCATCATAACCACTACACCACTGGAGGCATGCAGTTTTGGTACCTAATAGCCAAAAAAAAGCATAAAAAAATCAAACTAAAACAAAAAACAAAACAAAACAAACCACTAAGCCCTTACAAGTCAAGCTGAAGTCACCTGAGCAAAGCAAGCAAGCAGCAAAAGGCAGTTGAAACTACTGAAATGACACTGCTCTCCCATTAAAAACAGCCCCTGAGCTCATTTGTGTGAGTTGCTTAAGACAACTTTACATGTATCAAACATTTTATTAGGTATTCATTGCCAGTACCAGGTTGGACCTTCAAAACAACTTTAATTCTTCCTGCATAGATTCAACAAGGTGCTGAAAACAGTCCTCAGTTGCTGCAGATTTGTCTGCTGCACATCCATGATGCAAATGCTCCATTCCACCACCAAAGGTGCTGATTGAGATCTGGTGACTGTGGAGGCCATTTGAGTAAATTAACGAGCTCCTCCCGTGTAGTTTTGGACCGATCCACCACCTTTCTCATGTCTTGAGTCTGGCTGGGCTGTAGGGGATCAAACACTTATTTCACTCAATGACATGCAAATCAATTTATAACTTTTATATAATGTGTTTTTTTCTGGATTTTTTTGGTTGATATTCCGTCTCTCTCCGTTAAAATGAAACTACCATAAAAATATAGACTGTTCATTTCTTTTTAAGTGAGCAAACTTACAAATTTGGCAGGGGCTCAGATATATTCCTTCAGATCCATCCACTCTGCAATATTTCAAAGAGGGGCTTTAAGGTTAAGGAAAGGTCTTGGTTGGATATTGAAAAAGTCAACAGTGACTTCAAAGGTGAGATGTGATATTTCTGTTTTTGGATTGCTAATTACTTCCAAAAGCTTTCCCTGACCTTTATTTAACTGACTAAAACGCTGACACTGAAAAAACAGAGGTAGCCATGGTGGATTTCATCAGTTTTAATGGAGAGATTGTTTTACCTTAACGAGATGATGCAGTTATTGTTTTCATCGGTCTGGTTTTAGAAAGGGAAAGAATTAACAGATACTAGTAGAGCACACACTGACCTTCTGGTGAACTGTTGTTAAGCATTTTCCCCATTCCATGTTTTCAGTCTTCCAGTGGTGATATGCGTCTACTCCAATCTGATGGGAAACCGGTGATAACTCTCTGCTGTAACTTGGCATTACCCAGAAACCATCCCTACTTCTGCTCCAGCAGGCACCCAAGAGATATTCCCCTTATCACCCTGTTCACCTGTGCCTCTACCTGTCTGGCATGCTGTGATCACACTCATCTATTGCTCCTATTCCCCTGGCCAAAGCGTCTTACAGCACTAATGTCAGTCAACATACTGTAGAGTCATTCTTGATGTTATCTTGACATGCTTGACTCCTAACCCACCGACAACCATCAACACTGATTTCCCTTTTAGTGTGAATAATTGGTTTGGCAGGCTCATTCTGCCATTTAGTTCTTGCTGACTGAAAGCTGCAGAGCATACCTGCAGTGGTTCAACTGGAGAACGAGGCAGCGAAAAGAGAAGAAGTCATCATGTTCTATCGATCTAACCTCACACGGACAGACTCCTCCAGGCCATGAGTCACCGAGACTGTACTTTTACTGTACTCTACCACTGTAATGATGTGCTGCAGCAGTTCACTTTGCAGAGTATTGCATCATGATCAGTGAGAGCATGATTCATGAAAGACAGCCAGATTCATGATAGATACCCTGAAGGGTACTTAGCTCCCACATTCCCAACTTCATATTTTTCTTTATCCCAGTGGGGCCTGAATCAATATTTAAGAAATGACACAAGAGGTCAATAAAAAGTTGTCAATATGGTGCACCTATTTTAATATAACACATAAAACAGGCTCTCTACAGATGTAAGACAGTTAAGTTTACAACGTAAGGCCTTCATTCTTTGAATCAAATGTCAGACCAAACTCAATGCAAATACACATCAAAACTGAAAACATGCCTTTTCAGTGCAGATGAATATCAAAATGAACAGTGAGGTAAAATGACTGAGCTTTGTCCAAATGTGTTCACTGAAATGAAGATGAAAAAATACAAATGTTGTCTTAAATTATATATCCTATTGTCCCAACTTTGAAACACCTTTGACACACAGCAGGTTGTTTATCAAGCATTTCCAGGCGCCCTGTGCCCTGTCCTTATTAACACCATCTTCAGGGTTTCCACCAGCACAGTGCAAGCCTGACAACCTCCACGCATCTGAGGGTTTTTTTGTACTTTTATAATATTTTTTTAGCCTCTTCAAAAAGTCAAACTGCAAACAAGTTTCACAAAAGAAAAGGGAAACAGGTGCAAATCTTCTATTTTAATATTGTTTTACCCTCTTCTGTTTAGCAAATCTCCTACTGTACCACTTATGCACAATAATTCAAGTAGGCTAAATCATTCATTGCGCTACATGAAAAGTACTGTACAGTGTTCTCCTGCTGCTATAGCCTTGTTAATTAGAGCGCTGATTGGAGTCTGAACTGTTCCAAAAACAGTGTTGCATTAATGATGCAGTTGTACTGCTTGAACTAAATGTGTAAAGGGAGTAGAAATAGCAGTCTTGTGTGCTGGAAATTCCTGTTGATTTGATTGAAAACACTTTGAAAGCCATTCAAACTGAAATAAAGACAATTTCATACTCAAGGCCTTTTATTCTACCCTAAATAAAAATAATTGTCTTCCTAGTGCAAATGTGAACACCTCTGTTACTGAAGTAGTATTTATGGCTAATTTAAAAGATATACATTTGCTATATCTGTAGTGTTGTCATTGTTGTAATATGATAAAAAAAAAATGCAATAGCTGTAAATGTTTATATAATAGTGATCCTAAACAGCTATTAAATGGACATTGAGCTGAGTTAGCACTCTAAGCTAGAGCTAAGTGGCTGTCAGGTATTTACAATGAACGGACCACTATGAGAGGGGTGGGGATCTTCACAATGAACCAGAACAACATCAATTTGTCTATTTAGAATTGAGAAAATGCCGGTAAACTCTGATAGTGTATATAATATGATCAAAAGCTTTCAAAACAATATCACCCTATACCTAGTAGTTTTTTTCTTTGTGTCAATACATAAGTGCATTCAGAAGAGCCTAAAAGTTTTGATATGACACCCCTGGAACACGTGCATTGTACTATGGTGCACGCATGTTCCCATACATGAACTACAGCCTGATCAAATTAAGAAAGCTTGTGTGTGAGGCACACAGATTCAGACGTGGCTCAGGGGGCTTTAATGCTGTAGGACATGCAGAAGGTGGGGGTTTCACCCTGGCCCAACTCCAATTACACTGCTTCTAAACTTCTAACTGTAAAATTTCCATATTTCTCCCACAGGCCCAATGAAGAGTGCAAAGCAATATTCCTGGCAGGAGTAAAAGAACCAACACAAGGGACTATCCCTTTAAAAAAAAAAAAAAAAGAAAACCTGAGGGGGTGAAGCTGTAAATTTCAGCTTCTTTTACAACTGTGTTTTCAAGATCTAAGGAAACCGAATACAGCGCTGATACAGTATAGCCTGGATGCTTATTAAGCCCAGCCTTCTGTAATTGGAGAGAGGCTTGTCCTACAGCAGGTACACTTGCCATGAAAGGGTGATTTCACTAAAACAGTAACACCAGGCTGAGAAGAGGTGAGACAAGATTATTACTCACTACCTGGAACGGGATGTGGACAGGAAAATGGTCTTGATCCAGTTTTTTTTCAACTACACTTCTTGTCAGGACTGTAAATGTTTATGAATACTCTAATTTGACAATTCTTCATGCAAATCACGATTGACTTCCGTTACTGCTGCCATGAACTGGAAATGCTTACCTTAGAAAACTGGGAATGCTCAAGTGCCAAAGTAAATAGTTGAAGTTATTAATAGTGACTTCAAGCTTAAACAGCCCTTAAAAAGATTCAAGTTTGGCTACATTGTTGTTCCTAGACTGCACTAATACTGTGGTGAAACTCATGTTTGAAGGCAGCTGCTCAATTGTAGACATCACTTAGTATTCTTATTACAGCTGTGGATTTAATTGTACTTTTAACTGCAAACACACACATCTTACAAACTAACTTTGTAAATTGGGTTGCAATAAATACAAATACATTTATGTAATGTGTAAAATGATTTTATTGTCCAGTTGTACCAAGCAAACTTGAATCATTTACTGTCTGTAAATAGCTTATTGATCGCACATTGTTACTTTGTGCATCTTAAAATGTTTGATATAAAATTTTAGCATTCACGTTTGATTGACAAAATTGGATATTTCATCACTGAAATTTCAAAACTTTCAGATTAGTATGCAAAAATTCAGATTTAATTGATCTATTTTTTGTTTATTTTCTCTGAATTTTTACCTTGAAGATGCTAAACTGAACCCGTTCTTTGAATTACTGCAAATAGATAGGCTCTTGTAGCACGTTCCGGAATGACTGAACTTCTCATAAAAACTCAATGAAACCTTTTTGGTCAGTCACACTAAATCATCACTGAGGGGGAAAATTCACTGGCAGACTAGCCAGGCCGTACCCCCCAGACTCTGCTAGTTTTAGATTGTGAAATTTACATCAAGTGTCAGGTCACATGTATGAAATTAATCTACGTACGTCCTAATATTCTACCTAAAACTATATTAGCAAACCAGCAGGGATCTGTGTCTCCAATTCACAAACATTTATAATTGGATAACCTTTGAACTTGTATCTAAAGCAGCTGGTGTGACTGGCTCTGTGGCATATTTTCATACAAACCCTCCCTTGTTCAGAGTGACTGAGGTCTATGAAACTAAACCTGCATAAGTCTGCTCTTTCATGCAGGTTTGAGGGGGTTTAAGAAACACTAACATGGCTTTTAATGTAACAGACCTCAGCTCAATGTGTTTGGCTGTGAAAGAGGTGATGTGATTCCAGGGAGCTCAGGCAATGGTGTAGAAGGTGTAGCAGATTATGGTTGGCACAACCTGCCCCTGGCCGGGAGGCTTTTTGGGAGACAGCTGGGAGCTGAGCTCAGGTGGAATGAGGTCATAGCAGTCTCTTTTGAGGTTGGTTAAGGTGGGGACAGACACACAGCAGTCCCATCATGTTACGGTCCCATCAGCATGTCTATCTGTAAAGATATACACTGCTCAAAAAAATAAAGGGAACACTTAAACAACACAATATAACTCCAAGTAAATCAAACTTCTGTGAAATCAAACTGTCCACTTAGGAAGCAACACTGATTGACAATCAATTTCTCATGCTGTTGTGCAAATGGAATAGACAACAGGTGGAAATTATTGGCAATTAGCAAGACACACTCAATAAAGGAGTGGTTGTGCAGGTGGGGACCACAGAC